>JAIFZK010000168.1:2850000-2860000 GCA_027481765.1 Tenualosa thibaudeaui
CACATCCTACACTCATCTCACAAAACACAACACACTATATAACCACACACACACTCACATACAGAAGGAGAATCAGCCTCAGCAACAGTACTCTAAACAGTAGTGCTCTTTCTAACCAGTCACACGTCAGCCTACACCTGTTTTCTGGAAACTTCTCCTGGCCCTGATGCCCACTTCAAGAGGCAGGGCTAATAATGCCACAGTGTGTATAGTGTGTGTGAGCCAGTGAGTGTGTGTATGTGTGTGTGCATGTGTGTGTGTGTGTGTGTGTGTGTGTGTGTGTGTGTGTGTGTGTGTGCGTGTATAGTGTGTTGTGAGATGAGTGTAGGGTCTGTGCGTGTGTGTGTGTGTGTGTATGTAGAGTCTGTATGTAGGCTCTGTGTGTTTGTGTGTGTGTGTGTAGAGTGTGTTGTGAGATGAGTCTAGGGTCTGTGTGTGTGTGTGTGTGTGTGTGTGTGTGTGTTTGTGTGTGGTTTAGGGGATGGGTCTGTCAGCAGTGCATAAGTGTTGATGGGTCCATGCTGAGGGTTTGTCACTCTCATCTGCTCCCAGATGTTAAAACACTCCCAGAGTTACAGGAATATCACATCCCAAGAACCATGAGAATATCACACCAATATCACTCTAGCAACCATGAGAATATCACCAAGAAGTAAACTATCTCACCATGAATGAAAATACCACTCCAAGACTATTATGAATGAGAATGCATGAGATTGCAGTAACCCAGTATGAATAACCATAGAGGAAGAGTTTGAATTGTAATTATATACATCAGTTTTAAATTCAAAACTAGTTCATTTCTACTCCTTCACTAGCTTCATGGCCATAAAAAATGTTGTTAGTCAGACAATGATTAAGTACACACACAGTTTATTTTTTATTCATTTCTTTTTTTTCTGTGAGGTAATTATGTAAAGTAATATGCAATGTGCTTCTTATCCACATGTTACTAAACCCTGACACTGTAAATGGACCCTGTAACAGAATCAACTTACATAACAACACTGCACTACTGTGATGCATTAATAACTAAGCAGTCTAGAAATTACGCAAACATTACATTACATTACAATAGCATACAAAGTAATATATACAAAATATATTACCAACACAATACAAAGCTAAATACATCTTAAAATAAACATAAATAAATAAAATAAATTCCAATTATTTTCTGTTCTTCGTTTCTATGGTTCCTTGTACAGCGGGACTTTGGCTTTATTGAGGGTTCTTGCAGTAAGGTTCTGCATTATGAAAAGCCCTTAAAAGCACAGCAGGGAATGTGAGGAACTGTTATTTGGAGAGAGTCATTTTCTTTGGTGCTATGTGTGTGTTTTCATACTTTTGGTTTCAGTTGGTCTTGAACAGCTTTTGCATTCACTTTGCATTGTATTTCATACTGCAGCCACATGTGGTAGAACATGACGTGATAGGAAAGCCTGGTACCAATTGGTTTCTAAACCAACTTCAATGAATATACGACAGTACAGATCTCAGGTGTTTTTGACATCACACTAATACAGTTGTGCCTTCAGACTTGCATTTTATTTTTAGTGTCAGTATTGTATTATATTATAAAGACAACTGGACCAGCATCAGTTGGTTTCTGTAACATCTCCAGTGAAAATCTAGCAACACAGAACTCAGTTTGTTTGTTGTTTGTTTGTTTGATTGTTTGTTTTTGCCCTACGCTTGCTTTGCCTTGCCTTGCCTTGCCCTGCCTTGCCTTGTGCTAACACAGTTCTGCTGGTGTTTGTAGGTCATTTTAGTAGGATTTATCCTAAAAAACACTATAGTAATATGTATCAATCAATCTGATTACCTCAAAAGTCATACACCCAACTTCACATTACAGTGAAACAGTGAGTAATTTCCATTGTCTGTATTGTCCCCTTTGAATGAACTTGCTGCGTTTCAGATACACATGGAATCATGTCAGTATTTGACCCTGAGTGGGGTTTGAGAGAGAGCAAGCGATTTGATCTGATGCAGTGGCAAATGCAAAGTGTGTGTGTGTGTGTGTCTGTGTGTGTGTTTGTGTGTGTGAGGGGTGGTGCATCTGGAACAGTGGGCTCTGGATGCCATCCATGGCATTAGACTGGCAGCAGACGCGACATTTGTGGGTATGGAGTGTTCCCTGTCCCTCGTGGCTCATTCGCATCTGATCTGTGTGTGTGTGTGTGTGTGTGTGTGTGTGTGTGTGTGTGTGTGTGTGTGTGCCAGCCAGTCTCCATGCCCTGAGCTCAAATGTCATACTGAATATGCTGACTGGCCCATCTCATCTTGGCAGAGAGGTGAACCTGCTCACACACACACACACACACACACACACACACTTGCAAAACAGGTGAGGTGTTTTCATGAGGTGCTTGTGTTCTGGAGTGAGTTGGCAGATAATTTGTGCAAATTTGTGCAAAACGTGTGTGTAAAATCAAATTTAGTGAACTGTGAGACGTGCATGTTGCATAGGCCTGTGTGAGTGTGTGTATGTGTGTGTGTGTGTGTGTGTGTGTGTGTGTGTGTGTGTGTGTGTGTGTGTGTATGTGTGTGTGGGACACTTTTGACATTTTCTCCTCCCACCCCACTTTCTCTCCCCTTTTCAAACTTCCCTTTTCCTGGGAGACAGGTTGGCACCAACTTAAAGGTGATGAGAGACTGTTTATCAGTAGATGTGTGTGCATGTGGGTGAGCACGTGTTTGTGTGTGTGTGTGTGTGTGTGTGTATGTGTGTGTAAAAGAAAGTAAGTATGTGTGTGTGTGTGTTTGTGTGTGTGTGTAAAAGAAAGTAAGTATGTGTGTGTGTGTGTTTGTGTGTGTGTGTAAAAGGCAATAAGTATGTGTGTGTGTGTGTGCATGCGTGTGAGAGTGAGAGAGTGTATCAGAAAGCAAACACGTACTCTTCTATTATATGATGTTTTTCCAGATTCACCTGTTTGTGTGTGTGTGTGTGTGAGAGAGAGTTAGTGAGTGTGTGGGTGTGTGCTTGTGTGTGTGTGTGTGTGTGTCTTACTCTCTCTCTCTCTGTGTATATGTGCTCCTGCGTTCTGTGTCGTTATTTGTACGTGTGTGTGTGTGTGTTTGTGTGCATGCTGTGTTCTATTTCTAACAGCCTCTCTGTCACCCAGGCCCTGCTCCCTTGTTTATACACTCGTAAGGTGACACCTGCCCAACGAGTAAAAAGGTTATTTTAGACCTGTGCTTCCACCAGCTGGACATGACTTCTTACATAAATATACCTCTTCCCCGGTCAGCCTACTACTGATGACCCTGACCCCCCTTACACACACACACACACACACACACAACGGCAGACTCCTGTCACCCAGCCTCACTCACACGTCACACACACACTGTCACAGTTCTCATGCTCTTCTTCCAGATCCATTTTTGACGCCTTTCAGCCTGGGCTATAGCAGCGGAAACTTCTGGATTCTTATTTTTAAGACTGTTATTTTTTTAAATGGTTAATTGGTTATTTGGTTGTTTGCTTGCTTGTTGGTGTGCCACAGCTTGGCCTTCTGTTTGACTGAGCTCATACAGTCGGTGAGCAAGTCACGGTGTGTTTCTGTCTTGTTATAAGCACGGAGTGTTTGTGTAACACACCTCAAAGAGTGAGTTCAAGAGACTAAACTTCTCCACCGGTTTCTGGATTATGGATCGTAGTTTGTCTTTTACTAAGATATATGAACTTCTCTATGCCCTCAGACTTGAGGTTAAAATTTTTCCATCTATCTACCATAGGATGTCCTATCCCCAAAAATGCATAATCTCCATAGAAGTCTGTTCAAAGCATAACCTGGGTGGGTGGAGGATATGTTCTGAATTCCAATGAGAGAGTTCAACGTCAGAGATATTTCTCCATACCTCAATTTTTTCTCCCACCCTCCTTCTCTCTCTCTGTCTCCCTCTCTCTCGTTCTCTCTCTCTCTCTGTCTCCTGGATCAGATGGCTGCTCCCTCCGGTGGCCCCATGTGACACAAATAGCCCTCTGAGATGGATCTCTACTCTGCTCTTCTCTTTTCTTAAAAAAGGGGGAGCAGGTTTCACCTTGGCACGGCCCCCAGAGCCTGGTGGAACATTCCAGAACATTCCGGGTTCTCCTTGCGTCCTCAGCAGGAATCTGACAGGCTTCTACGTTGGGAGGAGGAGGAGGTTGCCAGAGAGGGAGTTGGGTTGCCAGGTATTTTTGGATTGCGAGTCAGAGGGGTTGTAACCGACTACCACTCGTGTTATTATGTTGTGATGAGAGATGTGTGTGTGTGTATCTGCATGTATGCACATACCTATGGTTACATTTCTATGAGTGGAGGGATGTGTGTGCGTGTGTGTGTGTGTGTGTGTGTGCATGTGCATGTGCGTGTGCGTGTGTGTGTGTGTGTGTGTGTGAATTATATTTAGCTGACTTTTCTTGGTAGTGAAACAGCATCCGATCTGAGGGCAAACTAAGTGTAACTAGGCCTCAAGTTACCACACAAGACACAGGAGAGGGCCCAGGCCCAAATAGAGATACTTAGAAGAGAGGAGAGCAAGGAAGAGAAAAAAAAAAGACAAGTAGGAATAAGTAGACAGTGAGAGAGAGACAGAGAGAGAGAAAGAGAGAGAGAAAGAGAGAGACACAGAGAGAGAGACAGAGAGAGAGAAAGAGAGAGAGACAGAGAGAGAGACAGAGAGAGAGAAAGAGAGAGAGACAGAGAGAGAGAGAGTTGCTTTCACTTGATGTATCATTGTTTTTGGAGACTACATCAGTGGGAGAAGATTTTCCCAGCAGGAAAAAAAGACTGGATCAGTGGTAAGAGCTGCAGATCAAGGTGCACATCTGCATGAGTGGAAATACACACACACACACAGGGGAAGAAGTTGAGGAGGTAAAAAGGGGATTTAATCCTAAAGGGATTTAAGGTTGCCAAACCAATAGATTGCTATGATCCGCTGGTTTGGGAAAATATTAGTCTGACAAACTAAAATAGACTTGATAGTTCAACTCTGTCAGGAAATTACAGACACTAACCTCAATAGCACTGGGCATGTACATAAGATCAGACACACACTGAGGACAAAGTCATCTATCATCTAGTCCATTCAGAGTTTTGACTGCGTTGTTTTGTTTTTTTTTACCTCTGGGGCCCTACAATCGATGATGTAAAATAAATAAATAAATAAATAGCAACAGCGTTGTACATTCTCACCAATCAATGTGAATTTGTTGACAAACCAAAGAATAGTAATCAGTGATGATTTTCGTAACGTTATGTTGACTGACAAGCCAGTAATAAAAATGATTTCGGGTTTCATTCAGTGTCAGTTTCGTTTTCACTGACTCTCCGATCAAGATCCTGCAAGTTTCATAACCGCAGTGTAATCTGTGCTAGAGGCGGCTGACAAAGCCTTCATTCACAATGAGCCATTTAATCATGGAAGTGACTATGAAGCTGAAAAATTAAAATAAAAATATTGCCTGGTGTACCTTCAACTTGTCTTGAAGTATACATTCCTTAACAGAGAACAGTGTGAATGAATTTATTTGCCCTGTTGTTCAAGGGCCCACTGTTGACTAGAGGAAAAAAACAACATAGATTGAACAGTGAACAAGCCTCTAACACTAACTGAATGGGGGACAGAAACTCACTTCCAGTTTCATTTTACTATGCCTCATTCAGTTAACGTTATCAACCAGTTTGCTATTTAGTCTGTGTTGTATCAAATTTTCTCATACTTTTTCCTTCTGACAGCAGTCAGTCATTTCAAACCACAGGGCTATCTAAAGAATCTTACCAAATATGCACAGCTTGTGGCAGAGCTGAATGATATTCAGGGTAACTCTTCATTTGGAGTCTGTATCCAGAAAGCAGTATAAGTACATTAATAAAGGGTTATAAAGTATTAATAAATTTAAAAAAATTGTCATGACCGGATTTCTAAAGTGTATGCCAAGTCTGGTGTATCACTATGCTTTATAAAACTTTACAGTGGCATTATAACTATCTTTGAATGGTTACATCCACATTATGAAGACTTGCAACATGGGGTTCAGGAATTGAGCACAGGGACGCCCGATTGTCAGTCGAGCAACGTAACGCACAAGACCCATGTAGCCCTTGCCACACAGTCATGGTCTGTTCTAGTCTTTTCTGTCCGTCCCTTGTCTCTTCTTCTCTCATCTTTTCCACATGCTCTTTGTTCTTGTCTTATCTTCAGAGGGACATTTTTTTGGCTGTTGCATAGCGTCCAAAGGCATGAGTGACCACACCTAAATTTCACTAACAACAGACACATGGAGAGAAAGATAGAGGGAAACAGAGAGAAAGAGAGAGAGAGAGAGGGAAAGGGAGACAGAGAGGGAGGGGTGGTGTGTGACTTGGTTCCTGGAAACATCCCGCTGTGTCCTCAAAGGAAGAGCTGTCTTGTCTGGCCGCCAGGTCTGTGGAGAAAGAGAGAGAGAGAGAGAGAAAGGGGGTGGGTAATCAGCTGGTGTCCAAAAAAAAACCTTATACTGCTGATACTGAGGAACTGCTGTCGTGACTCACATATGAGCAAGTACACACACACACACACACACACACACAGAGCACATTGCACATATATACCACTTGTGGACACACATTGGAGCCAAGAATGATGATAATGGTGATGAGACAGATGAGCATGAGTGTGTGTGTGTGTTTGTGTGTTTGTGTGTGTGTGTGTGTGTGGGGGGGGTGTTCTTACGTGCTTGGGGAAACTACTTCTGTTATTCATTTCTGATTTCCAGACAGTAAATCCTCCAAGATAAAAAAACACACATAATTTGTGATATAGAGTCACCAGCACAGACACAGTCACTTAGATCTCTCACTATCTCTGTCTCTCTCTGTCACACACACAGACACACACACACACTCAAACATGAGGCTTTTGTAGGAGGTCTGTTTGGTCTGTACATGACATCATTGATGTCTCATGCCAAGATTAAAAAGAAATTTGAAAGCCAAGTCACCTGTACACACACACACACACACACACACAAACTCAGACTCATCAACAGATGCTTTGCTGGTCTGGGCAGATGAACAGTTTGTAAGGTTGTACCAGTCTCCTCTGAGATCATGAATGAGGCAATTCTTGTCCCAGGAAGATTCTAATCACGTGTGTGTGTGTGTGCACAAACATACACATACATTTGTGGTTATGGGTGTGTTAATGGGCCTGAGAAACATGTGTGTGTGTGTGTGTATGTATGTGTGCTTGTGTGTGTCTGAGTGCCTGCACATGCATTTGTGGTCATGGGTGTATTAAAGGGCCTGTGTGTGTGTGTGTGGTTGTGTATGTTAAGGGGTGTGTCAGCAGATTAGCCTCACTGGTTTCTCCATTAAAGAACAGTCATAGGAACTTTCTTCAAAGGTACGTCTCAAATCAGGTTTCACTGTAAAGAACCATAGGAACCATAGGAACCATAGGTACTCAACTCAGTCACTGTAAAGGAGAAAAATCAGAAAAAGAGAGAGAAAACTCATGTGTGTATGTGAGTGTGTATGTGTTGTGCTCTCTTATCTAATTATCAAAGATCCAGAAAAAAACACTCACCCAGTTGTCATGGAAACAGAGAACAGATTTACAGAATGAGTGTGCAAGTGTATGTGTGTGTGTGTGTGTGTGTGTGTGTTTGTATTCTGAGGGATACAAGCAGCCATGTTGGCACAGTGTATATACATGCATGCACACACACACACACACGCACACACACACACACAGACACTGTTCTGCTGGCCACAGAGCTGGCCAGAGGTGAAAAGGTTTTTGGAAAGACATTAGACACAAGAGGCTCAAGAGCTTGGAGCTGGATGATGAGCTGGGGGTAGGGGTAGTCCACCCATATCACACACACACACACACACACACACACACACACACACACACACACATACACACACACACTCACAGTCTGAAAATAGAACATGGTGTTGGATGTGCCACCATGGCAACCCGTAAGCATTTGGGCACAAACAAGTTCTGGTGCTCATCTCTGACCTTTGCAGTCAAGAGGGAAAGATGTATCACAATAATCAGTAAAGCTCTCTCTCTCTCTCACACACACACACACACACACACACACACACACACACACACACACACACACTTGTCTTACACAATTCTACCTCTATGGAGTTTTTTCATCTTGTGTCGTCACACACGCGTCAGCAGATACTAGATCCCCACCACACACACACACACACACACGTACACACACATGCACACACCCAAACACACCACATTTGTGGTGACAGCTGGCCTAGAGGTGTCATAACAGCTGCTTCATTCCAAGGCCATAAATAACTATGGAGACAAGATAAAACAACCCTTTCCCACTTTACAGACCATAATAATCCACCGCAGACAGACACACACACACACACACAGCTTGCAGACACGCATATACTAAAAGTACACACAAACTGTACTTTGCACATGTGGAATTAAACAGGAACACATACCAAATATTAAACACTCACACACGTACACACACACACACACACACATACACACACACAAACACACAGCAAACTCAAACACTTGGAAGAAATAGAGATTAGTGTAAACACAGGCAAGTGAACATATTTACACCTAATAGTCTCCCTCTGTCCCACACTTTATCTTTCACCCCATTCAAAAGGCCTTGCAGCCCAGTATGGACGTTTTGTCCCTTCTTGTTGTACTAAAAGCATTTATGTACTATACTATACTATACTATACTATACTATACTATACTATACTCATGCTATACTATACTATGCTATGTTATAGTATACTCTATTATACAATACTATGCTATGCTATACTTTACTATACTATACTCTTTGTTACTATTTAATACTATACTATACTACACACAGAGATATACATTATAAGGTCTTTCTATACCTATCTCCAAACTTTTCTTTAAGGGTAGTTTCACCACATAAAATAAGGGTACTTTCACCACATAAAATTGGCTCAAATATGTGTGGGTGGCGTGTTTGACGAGTTTGTCCCTGTGTTGTCCGTGTGTTGTCCGTGTGTGTGTGTGTGTGTATGTGTCTGAGTGTTTGTTTTTCACTCTTTCTATCCCTGTATGTACTGTATGTATGTGTGTATCTATATGTGTGTGTTCCATCTTGTCATCAGTGAAACGGTGAGCATCCTGTGCTCAGAGATAAGCTTCTGCCTCCACTCACACAGAATGCCACTGGCTGGACCTCTCCTCACACACACACATGCAGCTCGCACACGAACACGCAGACACACAAACACCAACACCAACAGAGATGAGTAATCTTCAAACCCGTCTGCATCTCTTCTCTCTTTTTCTCTCATCTCATCCATCTCTCTGTCTCTTTTTGTCTGCCTGCTCTACTCTCTTCTTTTCTTCCTCATACATACATACATACATACATACATACATACATACATACATACATACATACATATATACATATGTACATACATACATACATACATATATACATATGTACATACATACATACATACATACATACATACATACATACATACATACATACATACATACATGCATGCATACATACATACATACATACATACATACATATATACATATATACATACATACATACATACATACATACATACATACATACACACATACATACACACATACATGATACTTAACCATAAAGATAAATCAATTGTCATATATCTATACCATTTGTCTGTGAAGTTATAAAGTTGAGAACTGTGTATGTGTCAGTTATTGATGGCTTTGAGTGTGTGTGTGTGTGTGTATGCATATGTGTGTATGTGTGTGTGTGTGTGTGTGTGTGTGTGTGTGTGTGTGTGTGACAGATTGTATTGTCTGAGACTCCTGTGAGTTGGAGGCAAGCATGAGAAGACAGCAGCCGTGACAGCCGTATCATCCTCCCAAATCACATTAAGCCAAGGAGATAAAAACACACAGATTGGATTGGAAACACACACACACATGCACATACACACAAACAAGTACACA
>JAIFZK010000168.1:2862500-2867500 GCA_027481765.1 Tenualosa thibaudeaui
TTGCCTCAGTGTCCCTCTCTCTCTCTTTCTCAAATCTTTATTCTCTCTCCATTGCACTCTTTCTCCCTCCCCCTCTTCTCTCCATCTCTCGTTTTTCCCCTCTCCTCTTGTCTCCCCCCCGCTACTCTGCTTCATAGGACAGCGCCAGTAATGGGCCCAGGGCCCAAAGCTGGACTGACTGATGGGGTTGTGACCTCTAGATGACACTAGCACTCCAACCCCTCCCCCACCACCCCCCTCCCACATCATCCACACACACACACACACACACACACACACACACACACAGACACCTCCCCATTCCCCCAGACAGCCACTTTCAGCTGCCTGTCACGGTCACCCGTGACCGCCCACCTCCGAGCTTGACCTGACGAGGTCGCCATGTTTGCCAGCCAGCCGGCTTATGCTAAGCCCTTACTCAGAGAGAGAAAGAGAGAGACAGAGAGGAGGACAGAAAAGAGGAAAAGAAAAGAAGAATAGGAGTAGAGTAAGTGGTGAGAGAGAAAGAGAGGTGAGGAAGAGAAAGAGGGATAGAGAGGCTGAGCAGAAGAGTAAAAGCAGCACACAGCAGAGCTGTGGTTTAACTGTGCTTTGACTGTTTGTCACCAGTGTGTGTGTGCATTAGTACTGGACTTATGAGTCACACACTCAGGCCAACTAAACACCACCTCAAGAGTCATGTGTGTGTTTTTGTGTGTGTGTGTGTATATTTGTGTGTGTGTGTGTGTATATTTATGTGTAAGTGTATGTGTGTGTGTCATCTCTAGATCAGTGGGGTTAACTACGGTTGTTTACTTGCATGCATCTGTGTTTATAAGAGTGTGTGTGTGTGTGTGTTTTACATAAGCGCATGCATGCATTTGTCTGTTTGCTTGTGTGTGAACCTGTAAGAGAGTGCATGAATATACAAACATACATATGGATGAGATTTGATGCATCTGAGTTCTCTTTCTCTCTCTCTCTTTCTCTTTCTCCCTCTCTCTCTCTCTTCTCTCTGTGTACGTGCATGTGTGTTTGTGTACTTGTGTGCACTTGAATATGTGAATGTATATGTTTCTGCACTTTACTCAGAGTGTGTACAGTAACTTGACTGACAACCATGCCGTAAATGCATGCCAGATAGCTGTCTGTGGGGGTGGTGTGTGTGTGTGTGTGTGTGTGTGTGTGTGTGTGTGTGTGTGTGTGTGTGTGTGTGTGCATATGTAGATTATGTTTAACTGATATGTGCACTGGAAATATTTATAAAGGCGTTAGAGTGTGCCGATGCAAAAGGGAGTAAGGTGTCTCAACAGACTGTATGTTCATGTAATGTACATGCCTAATTAATGTATACAGATGGCGTGTGTGTGTGTGTGTGTGTGCCTCTGTCGTATAAAGCATGTGCATGCTATGTCTGACATGCATGTCTAGAGGGCTTGTATAATGATATTCCTTGGATCATTTGTTGACAGTGTGTCTGTGTTTGTGTGTGTGTGTGTGTGAGTGTGTTTACTGAATACATGCATGCATCAAACCATGAATCTATGCAAGAACAGTTGTTTATCCAAATAGCCTTGACAGAGCTGGTTCATATGTGTAAGTGTTTGTATGCGTATGTGTCTGAAATAGAGAGAATGGAAGAGACGGATAAGGAGAGAGAGAGAAACCGAGAGAAAAGATACACAGAGATAGAGAGAAAGAGTGAGAAAAGATACACAGAGATAGAGAGAAAGAGTGAGAAAAGATACACAGAGATAGAGAGAAAGAGTGAGAAAAGATACAGAGAGAGAGAGAGAAAGAGAGACGGAAAGGACATTTGCATGCTCTAACATTATGTTGCTCATGCACATTGATAACGGATTGATGAGTGATTCATAACGGATGATTGCATTAATTGAATGTAAGCATGCAAACACACATTTACTTGGTAGCAAATCAGTGGTTATATTTATATGTGCATTGCAATGCTATGATACAGTATGTAAGTCTATAATATGTTAGGCTATAGTATGGAATATAGTAGGCCTATAGTATGGAAGTCTATAGTATGGTAGGCTATAGTCTGGAACATAGTAAGCCTATAGTATGGAAGTCGTATGTTAGACTATAGTCTGGAACATAGTAAGCCTATAGTATGGAAGTCGTATGTTAGACTATAGTCTGGAATATAGTAAGCCTATAGTATGGAAGTCGTATGTTAGACTATAGTCTGGAATATAGTAAGCCTATAGTATGGAAGTCGTATGTTAGACTATAGTCTGGAATATAGTAAGCCTATAGTATGGAAGTCGTATGTTAGACTATAGTCTGGAATATAGTAAGCCTATAGTATGGAAGTCGTATGTTAGACTATAGTCTGGAATATAGTAAGCCTATAGTATGGAAGTCGTATGTTAGACTATAGTCTGGAATATAGTAAGCCTATAGTATGGAAGTCGTATGTTAGACTATAGTCTGGAATATAGTAAGCCTATAGTATGGAAGTCGTATGTTAGACTATAGTCTGGAATATAGTAAGCCTATAGTATGGAAGTCGTATGTTAGACTATAGTCTGGAATATAGTAAGCCTATAGTATGGAAGTCGTATGTTAGACTATAGTCTGGAATATAGTAAGCCTATAGTATGGAAGTCGTATGTTAGACTATAGTCTGGAATATAGTAAGCCTATAGTATGGAAGTCGTATGTTAGACTATAGTCTGGAATATAGTAAGTCTATAGTATGGTAGGCTGCCATATGCATGGTAGTATGGTAAAATGGTACAAATGATGGTATCTCTCTCTACTCTATACAATACAATCATCCACGGCTGTGTCACGCTATGTCTTAAGTTCATGCCATTTCTGTACCAGTGTAGAGGAAGTGCCATTGTGTGTCACAACTCATAGCACGCCACCTGGCTACTTCCCTCACCCCAGTCACAGTCTTGTCTCCGTCCCCTATCCTCATCTCGCTGTGGTCTATGCGAGGGCACAAGGCACATAAAAGTGAAGAGAATGAAAGATATTCACCTCTGTTTCCAACGTGTGGTTCCTGCTTTTGGACGCGAGAACATGCAAAGAATACTGGCTTGATTTTCATGTGATTTGGTGGGAAGGTGGGACAGCCACCATTTTGATTTGGCAGAGGATTCTGGAGACTTCATAGGGTATGTTGTATGGTATAATAGCTTGGCCTTGGCAGTGATTTTCATTAGAGTTACACACACACACACACACACACACACACACACAGTGTTACAACCCTAGCAGTGAAGCAGGGTGGCTGGGACGAGCAGGTGTTTTGTGTTATGTTTGATGCATACCAGTATATGAAGGCCTTGGTTCCAAGTTCGGAGGGGTTCCCTCTCCTCTTGACCGTCATCATTTTGTTTTGTTTGAACGTAAACCTAGACACACACTCGAACTACACTTTGCTCCACTATACTGCCTGTTCTTATATCAATAAATATTCTTTATTTACTAATGTGCGTATGGAGCTCTGTTATGTGAGTTACAACAGACAGACACAGTCAAAGTCATCAGTAGGCTGCCCTAGTTTCGACTCTCAGTCTTCCTGTTTACCTGAGCTCACACCTGATGAGGACTCGCCTGTGATTCTGTTTCTGCAAATAAGCACCTGTCTATTTTCAGTGAGGGGCTTAATGGGTCATTACATACAAAGACAAATGCGCACACACACACCCACACGCACACACACACACACACACACATGCACACACTCACTCACGCACACACACACATGCACACACACACACACACACACATACAAACAAACACACACACATAGAAGCAGATATTGAGCTTGTTAATGCATGTGTGTGTATGTGTGTGTCTGTGTGCTGCCAAACATCTGTTGGCCAAGCTAATGGAGCATGGTAATGTCTTGAGCACGGATCCGTGCCACTCTCCCATTCTGCCACAGAAAGTGAACCAGAACCATTGGAGCCATGGGGACGATTAGAACCGAAAGCACAGCAACCACTGCAGCAGTAGCAACAGCAGGAGGCTCTCAGCCGCAAGGGCCGCCATGTCAAACAGAGCAGGATTGCTAGATGGCCAGATGCATCATGGGATACGATCATACTCCTGTTGCCATGGAGACAGGTGGACAAGCGCAAGTGGGGGGAAAGTTTAGCACTTTTTGTGTGTGTGTGTAGTAGAGTACATCATGTTGCTTGAAAGTGGTAAGTCCAGCTTCCAGCTGAAAGTCGTTTTCAGTGAGGTAACCATGCCAGTGAGATCACCACAGCAACAGTAAATATAGCAGTGATGTCGGGGGAGAAGGGGTTTTTATATGTGCATGTGTGTGTGTGCGCATGTGTGTGTGTGCGCATGTGTGTGTGTGCGCATGTGTGTGTGTGTGTGTGTTGGGGGGGGGGGGGGGGGATTAAAGTGGGAAAAAAAGGAGGAGGAGGGATACAGGGGAGGCAAAGGGAGGCCTTTGGCTTTGGCTGGCAGCTTCCCTGGTAACAAGGCGGTCGTCTTTGATGCTGCCCGTCTAAAAATAAAAGCGACTTAAGCACGTCCAGAGGTTCACCAGGAAATTGCCACTAATTAGTGTGGCAAATGATAGCAGGGGAGGAAAGAACACACACGCACACGCACACGCACACGCACACACACACACACACGCTCACACACACACACACACACACATATGGACATCACAGAAGTAAGACACCGCAGAAGGTCTTAAGCACTCTGACAGGGTGAAGAGGATAAGGGCAGGGGTTTCTTTGCTAAAGCATCTGGAAGTGTTCTTCTCTTGATGGATGGACACATTGACATGATGGAAAGTGTGTGTGTGTGTGTGTGTGTTGTTGTTGTTGTTGCTGTTGTTGTTGTCTTTGTTGTTGAAGAGGGTGGTAAGATGGTCCTCAATGAGTCACTCTGGCTCCTGGTCGAGTGTTTTTATTTTACCTCTAGCATCTCAGAGTCTGGATGACTCGGGTACTGTTACACGTGCTGTAAGCTGAGACATGTGGATGCGTTTTAAGGAAATAACATGGTGAGGGGTG
>JAIFZK010000168.1:2875000-2880000 GCA_027481765.1 Tenualosa thibaudeaui
ATGTCAGTCTGGACAGCTCTGGTGGAATCCATTTGTCATTTTGCTGATGCAAGATGCAAGCAGTAATGATTCAAAGTGATTCAGACTAAAAAACACGATTACCAATATCATAACAATAACAACATAGAATATTAAAAGTGTATCTTTGTATTATTGTGCTGATTTGGGATCAGCACATCTGTTTGCAAATTATGTACAAATTAAGCCAGCTATGCAAAACCTGAGAATCTTTGGTGTGTGGAAGGTTCACTAACACCTTTTGGGAAACACCTGAAGTAAGGGGTAGTTTGGGGAGGAATTCACTTTTACATGTGTGCACATCAACTGTACAAAAAAAACAAACAAAAACAATCAACTATTTAGGAATGCCCACTATATTTACTGTATGTGACTGCATGTGAGGAGCTGATTTTTTGTCCCCGCAAGCGGCAAACTTTGTGTGGAGTGCTGTTTGCTGCTTTGTGTGCTATTGAGCTTTGTTGTCATGGCAATGCTCTGTACTCCCTGACCTTTGACCTCTTGTGGGTGTTTGGTGCAGGGCCTCTGGAATGTGTCTCTCATTTGGCTGGTGGCGTGACAGCTCTAGGCATGTCCTGCAAATACTTCCAACAGATGCTCTTACTCTCTCTTTTTCTCTCTGTTTATCTCTCATGTTTCACCCTTTCTCCCTCTCACACTTTACCACCATAAAACAAGCACAGTTGCACAATTTTTACACTGATGCATGCTCACATACACGCGTGTGCACGCACACACACACACACACACACACATGTGCACACACACACACATGCATACCTACCTCAACTTGTCATAAGAAGAGTTCATGTAGGTCATGGTTCCAAAGTTTGCCTGCCTGAAAGAGATTTCAAAGTAGCTTATCGGACACACTTCCCAGACAGCTAAAAATAGACAGGAGAGACTGCAGCTTCATAAACTCTGTTAGACATTAGCTGAGATTTACAGACCTAGCGTCGCAGGGAGCCTCAACACCAAGCCCAAGACTCAGAGCCAACAAACTACTCCAACGTTTGACCTGAGCCAAAAACGCAGGCTCTAAGGTTGTCATTGCACAGCTACAGTAGTTCTCTACAATGGGCTATGATAGAGTAGCAAGTAGCCTAGGCTTGCTAGCTTTGTGCTTATGTAAGGGTTTTTTCCAAGAAATTGCACCATTCACATCATGTACACACACATTTAATCAACATAAATCATGTCATCAGTCATGTGTGTGTGAAAGGTGAATTATTGAACTGGGTGATGAAATACACACACACACACACACACACGCAAGCACTCAGAAACACACAAATACACATGCATGCACACATACACAAACCTGCCCATGCAAAAAAAAATGCTTCTGTGTATGTCAAACTAAATATCACTTAGATCATTGCAAGCACTATCCCCTGAGGTTGGGCATGCACACACACACACACACACACACACACACACACACACACACACACAAACACACACATCATGCTTATGGTGTAATTTCTTTCAACTCACCTTGGCAATAATTGACACCAAACACACAGGAGTGACATTTAAGCATCCACTTGAAGTTATCAAATCATTATAAACCATAATAAAATGACACATTAATAATATACTACATTACACATTCATTTACATTTACATTTACATTTACAGTTATGCATTTAGCAGATGCTTTTATCCAAAGCGACTTCTATCCTCTCATTACGTAGATCCATTTATTGCACATACTACATGAGCAAGGTGACAAAGGGTTTGAAGAGAGAGAGAGGAAAGAGGGAGGGAGGGAGGGAGGGTACAAGTGATGTTTATGCTGTGTGAAAGGTCTTGATTTTCATTAACAATGTGTCCCCTGTCTCCTTTCATTAACAACGTGTCCCCTGTCTCCTTTCATGAGGGCCCAACGTGTCCCCTGTCTCCTTTCATGAGGGTCCAACGTGTCCCCTGTCTCCTTTTATGAGGGTCCAACGTGTCCCCTGTCTCTTTTCATGAGGGCCCAACGTGTCCCCAGTCTCCTTTCATTAACAACATGTCCCCTGTCTCCTTTCATGAGGGCCCAACGTGTCCCCTATCTCCTTTCATGAGGGTCCAACGTGTCCCCTGTCTCCTTTCATTAACGTGTCCCCTGTCTCCTTTCATTAACAATGCGTCCCCTGTCTCCTTTTATGAGGGCCCAACGTGTCCCCTGTCTCCTTTCATGAGGGTCCAACGTGTCCCCTGTCTCCTTTCATGAGGGCCCAACGTGTCCCCTGTCTCCTTTCATGAGGGTCCAACGTGTCCCCTGTCTCCTTTCATTAACAACGTGTCCCCTGTCTCCTTTCATGAGGGCCCAACGTGTCCCCTGTCTCCTTTTATGAGGGTCCAACGTGTCCCCTGTCTCCTTTCATTAACAACGTGTCCCCTGTCTCCTTTCATGAGGGCCCTTGTCACTTTTACAGTGGTATTTTCCGACAGGCAATATCTGCCGCTGCCCGAGACGGCTCTCTACCTTTCTGTCCAATGAACATCAAAGACAGACCTGTTGATACTAACTGAAATTTTACAATGGAGAAAAATAAACAGAAGAGAATCTATAGACAGAGATAGAGAGAGACATTGGAAAGGAGACAGAGAGAGAAGGAGGGAGAGAGAGAAAAAGAGAGAGAGACAGACTTAATGAGGCTTCTGTTTCCTGATAGCACTGTGCACACATGGATCTCCCTGATGGTGACATTTGTGATAATCACCTTTACTTGATTGGACAAAAACAAAATTAGTGCCATGCCTCTCCTCTCCTCACGCCCCCCCCCCCTCTCCTCTCCTCCACCCCCTCTCCTCCCCTCTCCTCTCCCCTTCCCCTTTCGTCCTCAATCCCCCTCTCCAATCTAGCTGAGGGCTGAGGGCTCGTCCAGCCTTCAGTATAACCTGTCAGACGTGTGTGTGTGTATGGAGTAGATGGGGGAAGTGGGGTGTGTGTGGTAGGTGGTGTGATACGCCGAGACGTGATTGGGTGTGATCGTGCCAGGGTAACCTTGGCAACCGCCCCCCAGAGCACCTGGCCAGTGACGCACATGTCGCCATGACACCTGAAGGACGACAGGAGGTTATTAATAGATGAGACAGGGGAGAGAGTGTTGAAAAACAATGTGAGAATGTGTGTGTGTGTGGGTGAGATGTGAGGATTCCAGCTGCACCTTGCAACCCATCAACCAACACACACACACACACACACACACACACACACACGTACATACACCCCTCCCTCCACTGATCCACAGGTGTGCAAGCAGGCAGACAGGGGGAATTGTGGGATAGCCCTCTCCCATTACTGCTGTGCGATGACCCCATTATGAAAGCCCAAAGTGACTTTGAAGAGTTTAAAAAAACAAGTGAGGCAAATATGAAATATATGTAACTATATATAACTATATATATTGCTTGCTACGCATATAAATATAAATATAAATTCATTAGAGACAGAGGCATGACAAACAACACATAAAAAAACTGGAGCACTGCTGAGCTTCAAGTCCTCCGCTTGACTGTTTCGAGAGGTTAAAGGCTGTTGTAACCCAGAAAGCAGCTAACTTTTGGCATGTATTCAGCAGGCATACATAGGGAACAGCTTTGGGCCAGTTACAGGCCAGATGTGGGAAGGGCAAAGTGGGCCAAATCGCATCACTTTTTTGTTTTTAACCATTGCTGAGACAGTGTTAGGTGAACCTTGTCAGACACACTCCTACTTCTGAGAATCTGCAATCAAAACAGTGGTTGTGAAATAAGCACACACACACACACACACACAAACTATTACATAGGAACATCTATACTCACACTCACTCACACACACACACACACACAAAGAGCATGCTTTTTTCATTTAAAGACTCAAACACACATCTTTCATATATTTATTCCATGCAACCTTTCTTTTTTCCAGTTTGGATTGCAATTAATAAAAGACTATCTCTCTCTCTCTCTTTCTTTCTTTCTTTCTTTCTCACTCTCTCTCTCTTTCTGCATCTCTCAACTCATTTTGTGCATCTCATCCATTAGACCGCGTATCTTGCATTTGTGACGCTAATCCTGCTTTGTCTAGCTTTTGGGGTCTTGTGGGTGTATGGGGACAAAAGGTGAAGGGTCTTAGAAATTACTTAGAAATGTCTTAGAGTGCCACAGGTCACCTGAAAGTGTCTTATGTGTTTGGGAACAAACACACACACACACACACAAACACCCACACTCACACATGCAAATATATACTCATATCTTAGAAAATGAAGACATGCCTTTACATACACACAAATCCACAAAGAAACTCCCTCATAAACACACACACAAACATGCAGGCACACACATGCACATATTTATTTATACACGTAATAGCATATTTGCAGACATACAGATACAGTTACTTATGTTCTTCTATGCACCCAAGATTACATATTGTTCCTGTACATATTACAGTGGGCACACATTAAACCATCAGAGTGCTCAAACACACACACACACACACACACACACACAACACACACACACACACTTGCCCTTGGGTTCTTCACAACACAACACTACAGTATGAAAATCAGCCAAGAGTTTTTATCCACTGCATTATCATCAATGCGTGGGTGATGACAAAAGAGGTGTACGCACACACATACACATACACACACACACACAATCCAAAGCCTATCCAAGAAGGACTGTCCATCGCCATGGAAACCACTCTATGGGCATGAAACTTCTTGGACAGGAGGCATTGTTCTTGGATGACTCTCAATTGTTATGAGCCAGGCCAGGCTTCTCAAGGTCACTCAGACATTCCAGTGACTTCAGACCTTTGTACAAAAGTACATAAATACATACATAAATACACAGCTACAAACACATACACATGCTCACGTGCATGCACACATACACACCTACACATCCTTGCAAACACAAACACACTTGCACGCACACACACATCCATATGTACACACACACAGCATACAATGTATGTACCTTTTCTTTTATCA
>JAIFZK010000168.1:2885000-2897500 GCA_027481765.1 Tenualosa thibaudeaui
TTAGGAAGAGATTTCACTAGAAACAAACAAGAAGTCAGAAGAGGACAGTGTCACACAGGACCAAATAAAACGTGAAAGGAAATAGGAAGTGTGTACTTCAATGCTGGAAAGACAAACAGGTTACATCATGATCGAATGTGTCTCGGCCTATTGGTAGGTGAGGCTGTGTACTGCTGTGAGGTCACTCGGTCACAGTTTCACTTCTGTGTTTTTTTATATATATGTCTATCTGTTTCCAGTTACACTGTTCCACCACATCACTTTGTTTTGTCCATTAACGTCACGTTGCTATAGTACTTATTTTGCTTCCTCCATTTTATATTGCTTCAATGGAACCACTTGACACTCACACACACACGCGCACACACACACACACACACACACATACGCACGATTTCTCAGTTGTGTCTCTGTTTAAGGGATTTCTATTGATATTATCCTTGTCATTTTTGAGTTATTGTTGTTGTCGTCATAGTAATTGTTGTTGTTGTTATTCTATGTTCTGTTCTGAAACAACTGTGTTGAGTGGGTAAGATTTCCGGAAAGAAACATTCAGTCTGCTGCCTCCTCCTTGGTAATAGCTATTTATAAATGCTATTTATGTACTTTCATTGATACGACTAAAGTTCTCATACATTCCTACTTACAACAACGATAAACTCACACACTGAGAAATGTCCTTACAAATCAAAATAATGTATGTGCACCACATATACGTAAGGTGCACACACACTGCACACACACTGAATCAACACAGAATCTCTCTCTCTCTCTCTCACACACACACACCTTCTTAGCACTGGCCTTAACTCCTAGGCCATGTTGTTAGCTTGGACTGAGTTCTCATTCAAACTGGGCCTCGTGGTGAGGTGATGAAGAGACAGACATTGGCAGGAGGCCTCCTGAATGTCCGGGCTAAACAAATGAAATTCTTCACTACTAGAGAGAGAGTGTATGTGTATGTCTCTGTGTGTGTGTGTGTGTGTGTGTGTGTGTGTGAGAGAGAGAGAGAGAGAGAGAGAGGTGTGTGTGTGAGAGAGAAACAGAGAGAGAGAAGAAAAACAGTAGATGGAATGCCCTGTGCCAGGGAATGGACAGAAAAGAGAGAGAAAAAATAGAAAGGGAGACAGAGACAGAAGGATTGAGAGGAAGAATGAAAGAAAAACAGACTCCCATGTTTTTACGCTTAAGGCCTGGGGGCACTCTCAGACAGGACTGGGTTTTACACAGGAAACCACTTACATATGGCTCTCTTTCTTTCTGTGTGTGTGTGTGTGTGTGTGTGTGTATGTTCGGGGTGTACTCTCTCTCTTTCCCATAGCCAATGAGCCTCTTTGGTCAGTCCACTTTTTTTAAAGGGCCCCTGATCCATATAGCATCACGGTTTTTGGTGTGTGTGTCTGTGTGTGCGTGTGTGGGTCATTTGCCGGCCAAAATGAAATTCAGTGGAAGCTGGTTGGCTTGTCTGGCAGTCTTGCAAATCCATTCCAGCGTAAAGATCCCTGCACACACACACACACACACACACACACACAAACACTTATGTTCATACATAGCCACACATCCAGACATACATGCACGCACACACACACACACACACACACACACATACACACACATACACACACACAATGGATTTGCTGAGTTTGCAAGGTGTAGACAGAGCTGGAGAACTGGGTGCCTTGAGGCATATTTTTCACTTCATTTTCATTTTTCACGTCCCTCTCTCTCTTCAGCTCTCCCACTTCCATCTCTTTCTCACTCTTCTCTCTCTTTTCTTCTCTCTCCTTCACACATCTTTTTTGACCCTTCTTCTCTGTTGCCCCTTGTCTATTGTTTCTCCTCCTTCTCTCCCTTTCAGAGGCCTATGTGGACACCCCATTGAAGAAAAAGTCTGCCCCCCCCCCCCCCCTCTCTTTATTAGCATGAAATACAGTGTTGCCAAAGCCAGTGTTTAGACTAACACAATAACATAACAGACACAGATAACAGATTATTTCTCTCTCTGTATTTCCCCTTGTCTCCCACTAACCGCTGAATTTCTCTTTCATGTTTTGAAGTTCTCTCTCTTCTCCTCTTTTCCCTCTTAACTATATTTATTTTCTATTATATTTCTCTCTGTTTCTCTCTCTCTGTCGCTCTCTCACAAATACACACAGTCTCCCTCTCTCTCTCACACACGCACGCACACACACACCCATACACGCACGCACACACACACACGCACACACACACACACACATACACGCACACTTGCTGCAATTCCCTTTCTCTCACTCTCATCTTCCTGTAGTCGCTACCTTTTCTCTTGATCTTTCTCACTTTGTTTATCTTTCTGACTCATCTCTCTGTCTTCATCTACCTCTCTCTCTTCCTCTTTCTTTCTGTCTCTGTCTATGCATCCTTCACTCTTCCTCTCTTTCATCCTCTGCACTGTGCCACTCATTACCTGTTTTTTTTTTTTTCTCTGCTGCTTTGACACAGCTGTCAGATCAAAGGTTTGAAAAAGTCCCTGTAGCTCCATATCTCTGTCTCACACACACACTGTCTCACTGAAGGGTAAAATATGACATAACAGAAATCATGAAAGCGTTCCTGCACGCCTGCTTCTCTTGCATCCATCTCTGTGTCTGTATTCCTCTATGTACTTCTCTCTGTCTGTCTTTTCTTTTGCTCTCTTTTTTGTCTCACTCACTATTTCTTTTACACTCTTCCTCTCTCTCTCCTCAAAATGCCATCATTTTGTCTCTATCTCTCTTTCTCTTCTCTCTTCTATCTGTCTATCCGTCTCTCCCTCTTTTCTCTTTTTATTTCTCACTCACTATCTTTCACACTCACTCTCTCCAAAATACCACATAATTTTGTCTCTATCTCTCTATTCGATCTCTCTCTGTCGGTGTTCTGTATTCCTCCGTGCAGCTCTCTTCGTCTGTCTCTTTTTCTCTTTTTTTCTCACTCACTCTCTCGTTCACTCTCTCTCTCTCTCTCAAAATGGCAAATCATTTTAATAAGATGCTGTCTCTTCTCTGCTGCAATCTGCCTAGGCACTGAAAGTAGGACACAGCAGATGATGCAATATCCCTGAGCCGCATACATCACAACCCATCGCCCACACCGACGCAAAAGAGAGAAAAAAAAAAGCAAAACACAAGTCATGCTTTCTGATGAATAGTTTACGTGAGGGCATGGTACCATGCACACAGCAACATGAACACAAAAAAGGTTCCTAATACTACACACAGGTCTGTTACCTAAGGCACGGGTTCCTAATACTACACACAGGTCTGTTACCTAAGGCACGGGTTCCTAATACTACACACAGGTCTGTTACCTAAGGCACGGGTTCCTAATACTACACACAGGTCTGTTACCTAAGGCACGGGTTCCTAATACTACACACAGGTCTGTTACCTAAGGCACGGGTTCCTAATACTACACACAGGTCTGTTACCTAAGGCACGGGTTCCTAATACTACACACAGGTCTGTTACCTAAGGCACGGGTTCCTAATACTACACACAGGTCTGTTACCTAAGGCACGGGTTCCTAATACTACACACAGGTCTGTTACCTAAGGCACGGGTTCTCAAACGTTCTTTGCTCAGTTTTTCCCCTCTGCAGAGGGTGGGGAATTTTCAAGTGTCACCTGTCCCCCATCGACTTGGCAAAAACAACGACATTTTCCTCCCACGCCACCAGCTCTGATTGATATATTAAAGTTTCTACGTAGGCCTTTTAAGGACTTGCTGTGTGTGTAGCTGTTTGGTTTGGTGTGTATGATCTTCAGTGTCGACAAAGAAAGGCATTACTAAATATGGGAATCCTCTTGTTCATGACACCCCACCTGTCATGTCTCTATCTCCTCTGTTTTAGCTAACATTAACTCACTAGCTTGCGGCTAGCGTTTGCCAACTATGCAATTCCTGCAACAAGCTACCTTTAATGCTTATCAGGAACAATTACCACAAGTCCTGTAAATTCATTTATTTTCACACATACTTTGTTAATGAATAAAACCCAAAGCCTTGAAAATGTTCTTTTGAATTTGAGCCGTTAAAACCAGCTTTGAAATGTGTGGCTTCCCATTTCCCATGGACAGTTCTTTATGGTGCATTGTATATCATCATCAAAAAGTGCCACTGATTGGTTGGTTATAATATGAATTCTGGACAAACAACTTAACAATTGATTCTGGAACACTAATCATACAAGGCCATTCATTTTTATCATGTGCAGTATGCTTTGGAAAATTTGATTGGTCAATGTATTTACATGAATTACAGTGTATTATTGTCATATAATATCTACAGTCCAATGGTACACATGCACAGTGATGTATCTGACACTGTAAACAGTAAGCTACATACACAATTATGAAGATCTGATGTAGCAGGTCATGTTCTCTCCTTAGAAGGATTCCTGCAACTGCTCCACTGGCAGAGTGTGTCTCAAAGCCAAGATGGAGGTCAGTTTGCAGCAGTAGCTTTCTTACCCACGACACTTCTTGTGTTTTGAGCGCATTGACTACCACTCAGCACAGTCCTGCCTACTCCTGACACACATACAGAACAGACAGATACACACGTAGACGTAGACAGCTGACAGAATAAAGTGAAGTTGCGTTATATTTAGGAATGCAATGTTAATGTGTTTCTAAATGTGGTTATAATTTGCTTTAGAGATGGGTTTTAGAAATATTGTCAGGGAGTGTGTGTGTGTGTGTGTGTGTGTGTGTGTGTGTGTGTGTGTGTGTGTGTGTGTGTTAGGTAAATAAGTTCCATCCCATTCTTCTCATCCTTGCTCTTTCTCTCTGGGATCTAAATGTTCCTGTGAAGAGACTTTGTTCTGTAAAAACACACACACAAACCAACACACACACGCAAGCACATATGAATACATACACACTCGCGTAAACCACACAAACACACACACAGTCATACACATATATAGTATATTCTCCTGTCCCATTTCTCTTTCTTTCTCTTTTCGTCTTTCTGTCTATCTCCTCCTCCCACATTCCCTATCACCTCTTTTTTCTTTGTGCTTCTCATTTTTCCTTTCCATCACTCTCTCTCTCTCACTTCTCCTCTTTCTCAGTCCTTCTCTATCCCTCTCTCTCTCTCTCTCTTTCTCTGAGCTAGGGTGATAGTGGGGCGGCTCCTCTGGTTTATTCCTGGCCCATTTCATCTCATCTCTAAGGGCTGTACTGTGCAGGTGCGCTGCTAACCAGGGCAGGCGTGTAGGAGGTGTGTGTGTATGTGTGTGTGTAAGAGAGAGTAAGTGTGTGTGTGTATGTGTGTGTGTGTGTGCTTGTCAAAGTTTGACTATATGTGTGTGTGAATGTGTGGGTGTGGGTGTGGGTGTGTGTGTGTGTGTGCGTATGTGTACATGTGTACAAATGTAAGTGTTTTTCTCTCTTCATATGTGTTTGGGTTGACAGAGGGCACACATTTCTGCTTAGTAACCCGTTGTCATGAAGGTAGTTCTAGTCTCTAATTGGTGGAGAGAGGCATGTGGCCTCCGGGATGTTGGGGCTGAGATGAGAGTTACATAAACGGACAATGGTTCTGTATCTTTACCCTCTTACTGAAGCTGTCTCAGACTGCTTCCTTTTATCTGGGTAACTCTGTGTGTGTGAGTGTGTGTGTGTGTGTGTCTGTGTCTGAGGATTCAGAGGCTTGCTGCGGTCATGCATGTACATTCTCTATATGTTTAGGTATTCATGCATATGTGCATGTACAGTATGCATGCAAACATCTGTTTATGTTTATTATACGGCACTCCAGTATTGTGGGAGGTTCCATTCACTTTGATTGGGCCTTCCCAACATTCGGAGGTTGACTGCTGTCAATGGCAACGTGTTCTTTGCTTCAGATTCACATCTGCATATCATTCCGTGAGTAGAGACCATTCACTTATCACAATGGAACTTTGTTGAAAGCGAAAGATCAGATTGCGTTGGGAACTATTTGTTTATCCACGGAAGCCACAAAACAGTAACAAATTTATTTTTCAGTCGTCAGCATAACAAGCGGGTTAATGATTTGTCCGCTGGTCATTATAGAAAAATATTTCCCTTCAGGATGAATCAAGACTCTTCCGCCTTCAGCATCAGGGTCAGCTGTCGGGAAATATTTTCCTATAATGACTGGCAACATTACATCATCCCTTACATATTTACATCCATCCATACTGTATGTATGCATGGGTCCATGCATCTATCTATCCATACACTGTATGCATACATATATATATGAATATATATACATAACGTACTGACATATATAGTTATGTAATATAATACAAAATAAATACATACATACATAAACACACACACACATACAGTACTTACATGTAGTACATGTAGTACATGATATCACATGACATCACATACATACATACATAAATAAACGCACATACACACACATACACACACAATACTTACAGGTAGTACCTCACATGACATCACATACATACATACATACATACATACAGTCCATATATACATGTCTGTGTGTCTGTTCCTACCCATCTGTTTGTGTGATTACTCTGTGATCAAACAGAACTGTAGTATTTCTCCAGCTCTCTGTAGTATTTCTTCATTGTTGTCATTCTCCAATTTATGCTCACAGGTGTCTGAATTGGAGCAAAGCATCAAATAGAGCACATTACTGGTCGGCCATCAGGAGAGGTCAGAGGTCATCAGGAGAAAACAGGATGAGATACAGGCATGGGTTAAGGGTGAACATCCATAAAAAGTAACAATAAGAAATAGGACTGCTGTTTGGAATCAGCTGCACAATGTGTGTGTGTGTCCTTGCATTCCCACAGGTGTTGACACAGTGCCAAGTAGGGTTCAGAGTAGAGGACTTTTTTAGCATCAGATCCAGATGTGCCCCAAAGCCAGATGACCCATGAATGAGGGGCCACTTAAAGTTACACACACACACACACACACACACACACACACACACACACACACATACACACACTCACACACATGCGCACACACACACACACGCTCATACACGCATACACACACACACAGACAAACACACACACACACTCACAGCCAAATAAATGCACCCTGACACAAAGACTATACGCCCACACACACACATTTGCATGCTCATGTTCATGGACCAAATCAGCACTAAACCACAGCACAAACTGCAACATGTGGACAACATATGGACGTGTGTGTGTCTTTTATTTGAAAAGATCCTGTCTGAAATAGGACATTGCTGTGTGTTTTTGCATGTGTGTGTGTGTGTGTGTTACACCATCTGTACAGTCACCCATGAGAAGAATCTGAGGGATCACAACTGATCCTGGCTTTTGGCTTTGCCACAGATATACACTCTGGATCTCAGATCGTCGTTTGGACACATCCCTACACACACTTGCGTACTTTTGAACACAAGAAATAAGTAATGCAAAGTTCCAAGCATATTCACATACCCTTCACAACACCCTTCCTCTCTTTCTATTTCCTAGAAACACACTTTCCTTCTCTCTCTTAATCTGTCCATCTCCTCTCTGTCTTTGTGAGGTTCACCATGGGGTTTTTCTGCCTCTTGGCTCCAGCCCCATTGAGTGGGTTGTCCAGATCACTGTCACTTGGACCGTAACCGATGACGGCGGGCCGCGGTAATTGGAAAGATGCGAGTATCCGCTTGGCCCGATTGTCGTCCCCCAGCAGCTGAATCAGAAACAAATGTTTCCTCTTGGACTCATGAACACACACACACACACACACACACACACACACACACACACACACACACACACACACACTAAGTCTTGTAGCCACTACTCTAAGATCCTAATATTCCTCTCCCATCTTGTAATCCAGAGTGCTTTGCAAAGACCAACACTCTCTTGGCAGCACTGGACACCTCTCTAGTTTTGGATGCCTCTTCTTTCACCCGATTTCTCCCCTGGCCCCTCTCTCTCTCTCTCTCTCTCTCTCTCCTCCTACCTCTGTCTTAAAGGCTCAACATTGCAAAGACACAAAGCTGAGAATGTTCTGTTCTTGTTCTCCACCTATTGATTCCTGTCCATCACTTGAACTCTTCTAACCTTACCATCTTTCCATCCCCCCCCTCTCTCTCTCTCTTCCTCCACTTCAATCACTCTCTCTTTCTATTCTTTCACTTCTTTAATCAACCTCAGTTGCTGTTTGTCTGTCTGTCTCCCCCTCTCCCTGGAGAGGAGACCCATGAGGAGAGGCCCATGTCCTTCTGATCCCCTGCCACAGTTCATGGAAATGAACAGGAGACAGAGAGAGAGAGGACAAAGAGCAAAAATATAGCACTAACTGATTCATCTCATCTGTCTGAGACCAGATCTGGCTTTGCCATCTGACAGTATCCACTGGACCATGTATGGATAAGTCTTCAGAAATGTTGACACACACACACACACATACATGCACACATGTATGCTCACAAACACACAAATACTGCCCAAGTACACAGATACACAGAAGGGTGTTGAAAGACAACAGAATTGATTGGTCTGGAGATCAATAGTCTTAGCAGGACTGTGCACAGCACTGGTGTAAAGCTGATTAGTCACAAACACAGATAATGTCTGACACACACACCCACAGAACTATACAAAATTAAAAACACACATACAGTTAGATGCACAGATGAGTGAAGTATAGCAACCAGCATGCCTGACATGTTGGCTAATCCAAACCCACACACACACACACACGTCCATGCATGAGGCCAAGAAAACAGCAAACTGCAAAACACAGAAAACACACATAGCACGCACACACACACACAAACCCACGCATACATGAACACCAGTGAAACAAACACATATAAATAATATATGTAAATTGTGCATGCAATTATTCACTGTGTACATCAGAACATGCACAGTACATATACAAGAACTCCAAACCAGAACTGTTCAGAAAATGTACATCCAGAGTCACTCAGCCCCAACAACACACACACACACACACACACACACACACACAGCAGGGGAAAACTGAGGAGTTGACCAAAGGTTACAAGGGTCAGGGTGCCAAAGGTACCATGTGACCAAGGAGATTAACACAGCTGGACCCCCAAAGATAAAAGCCTACTCACATACACACACACACACTCATATAGTAGGCCTACACACACACAGGCAACATACCATCCTAGCATCTCTCCTAGGGTATGGGGACCAATATACACACTGCACAGCTATCAACCAGCTTACCATTGTTATAGATACAGCAGACGTGTGTTTGTTCATTATATTTGAGCTGTTGTTGGATCGGCAGGTACTTAGTTAAGCCATACATGTTCACATGTCTTTTGGCTCTCTGCACTCTTCTGAACATGCAGAACATATAATGCGATTATGCACTGAACAAAGATAATCTGTGCAATAACTTGTATAACCAATGTGCAATATTACCCTGTATCTGTATATTAGACCTTTGTGTATGTAACTTTTTGCACTAGTACTTTTCTATTCTATTATTTGCCTGTGAACACTGTACACTTTGCATGCTATTGTTCATGGTCTCTCTCTGTAAACTGCTATGGATAAAAGTGTCTGTTAAATGTAATGTAATGTGATGTATAATGTATGTCAGGGGTAGCCAAAGGTTTTGGTTGTGGGCCACACACTGAAAAATCTAATATGCCAAGGGCCAAATGAATGTAAAATTAAGAGCACCAGTTTTCAACCAGTTACAAGTGTAAGAATGACTGAGTTTTGGATTTGAGAACCCCCATGCCATCCAAAACATATGATGCTGTAGTACTAAACTATGATGTCACAGATATCAATAACAAGCCACATTATGTGTTATTGGTGGTCTACATGAGAGACCACTTGAAAAAAATCTAAGGGTTGCAATTGGCTCCGGGCTGTAGTTTGGCCACGCCTGCTATACTGTATGTCCTGTGCGCTGAATCTCCAGTGATTGAGTGATGCTATGCAGATGCAGATGGATGTCCATGTCAGAGGCTTTTCCACACTAAATCCCGCTGAGATGCTCAACCATCTGATCATGCTGCCAGTCAGTGCATACAGTAGCCAACCAACTGCTCAGCTGAGAATATTAAGACGTTCCACTATGCCATTGTCAGCACCGCCAATGCAACACCCCCCACCCCGCACACACACACACACACACACACCGCGCGCACACACACACACACACACACACACACACACACACACACCCCACACACACACACACACAGTCGTGAGCTGATGCCTCTGGACATGTGACCCCTTGTCGTGACAGTGGAGTGTAGTAATCCTGGTGATCCATTCAGGCGCGCTGTGGGAGAAGAGGGGGTGTTGAGGGGGGTGTCCCAGTGGCTTCACCCCCCAAACAAGATTACTCTGCGGGATTGGGACCTGACCTACTTTTTAAACCACACATGCCTTGTCATTCAATTCAACTCAACTCTCTCTCAATCCCAATATCCCCCTCCCCTCTCTCTATCTCTCTGTCCCTCTCTTTCTGTTCTCACTCTCCATCACTCTTTTTTATTCTTTCACTTTTCTCCCTCCATTCATACCCCCATCCCTTCCTCTCAGTTAACAAATAAAAATGGACGTCTTGTTCTTTCTCCCCCTTCTACATTCAAGGCCTGCTTTGTAGGCAGTTCAGGGTGGGTGTCTGATCACCTGGAACTAAATCCCCTTTAGTAGGTGGGCCTCATAAGCTCCACAAAGAGCATACTGGAGAAGGGGGGGTGGGTAGTTTGTCAAGAAGCCCTTAGGTGTTTTTGGAACTGCCTGACATAAAATAATATTATTAAACAGGCATGAGTTATGGCAAAGTGTGACAGTGTGAATGTGAGGTTTCCAAGGCATGTACCGGTGTGATTCTTTGGAGGGCTGATATGGTAGTCTTTTGATGTGTCTTCATTTGCACTCATTAGTTTTCTTGTATGGTTTTCTCAGTAATGAATACAAACGTTGTAAATTGCCCTCTAAGTCAGATAGATACCTTTCTTTCTGTTAAGAGATGTCCTATTTGTAGTTTGTTCCTGTTTGTTAATCAGTTATAGAATACAATAATGTTGAAATGCTGTCTGTCGCTATGTTGCTATGACAGCTGTGTCTGTACCTGTGTGTTAAAATCTTCTGTGATGCTACATGACAAACTGGTATTTATGTGCTAACAATCGCTAACAACACAACTGCAGACAAGGGCATGACTTGTTAACAACTTCAATGCATTTTTAACACCCCTATAATGTTGCAAGCGGTGAATTGGAGTTCTTTATTAAGAGTAAAAGCCAACTTTATTAAGTCGATTTATAACATAGCATAAATTTATACCTCTTTTTAAATGTTGAAATGAAACAGACAACTAAAGTGTACAATACAGATTACAGTTCCTCCAGATTATGGATTAAAGATTGGGTAGGTGACTAAGTGCTATGCTAAATGCATCATGCACAGAAGCTATTTGTATCCTATTACACCTCCAGTATCCTTTAGACACTGATTGCTTATCAGGTAAACCTTCTCTCTCTCTCTCTCTCTCTCTCTCTCTCTCTCTTCTCTCCTCTCTCTCACACGTACACACACACTCCCTGTGGATAAGTCCCTATAATCAGATGACATGGGAGGAACAGACCTGTCATTGTTGTGTTTTTCCTGGATAAGTAGACTGGACAAGGCGAAGGAGACACTGACCTCAAAACTGTGTGTGTGTGTGTGTGTGATGCTGTCCCCTGACAGTGATCCTGAGAGGGGACAACTGCATGCCAGGAGACAGCATTACACACACTCACAAACACACACACACACACACACCTATTAACAGTGTCCTTATTCTGGGAGACTGCAACACGCACACACACACACAAACTCTTCTTGACTCTGACTTGCAGGCGACCTCTAAGTTGTAGTGATACTACTTACTGTGTATACATACACACACACACACACACACACACACACATACACACACACACAGCCCTGAGTCAGACTCAGACAGTGTTTTGGCATTATCATTCGTTTCAGATAAACAGGAAGATCCATGTTCATCTTCTGTGGTCAGTGGAGGAGAGAGGAAGATGGATTTAGCCGGGCGGTCAGAAAACAAAAGCAGCTGAATGGTCCAGAGTGATTTGGCTGAGCCGTAATCCCCATGTTGCGCCTGCATCCCTGAAAAAGCCCTCTATTTATGCGTGTGTGGGTTTTGAGTTTATGTGTACACTTACATGCATTGTGCATGCAAGAGTCTGGTCATAACGCATATTGTTTGTAGTCATATAATAATATGGGTTTGTTTGTGTGGGAGTCTTTGTGTGTGTACTATGTGTATGGGTAAGTGTGTGTGTGTGTATGTGTGTGTGTCTTAGTAAGCATGTTTGTCTTTAAGTGTGTGTGTGTGTGTGTGTGTGTGTGTGTGTCTCGGTTAGCATGTTGGTCTCTAAGTGATTGTGTGTGTGTGTGTGTGTGGGCTAGAGATTAGTGTAGGCCCTGCTGGCTGTGTTATGTGTAGGCAGGGC
>JAIFZK010000168.1:2900000-2940000 GCA_027481765.1 Tenualosa thibaudeaui
CGCAGATTATACTTCTAGAGACACACACACGCACAAAGAACACACACAACAATAAACGCCATTACTGACAAACACTGACAACGCACACTGGTATACATGCACACACATACACAAACACACACACATATGCAGGGTTTCAATCATGCCGCCACTATTGAGGAACGTGTGGAATGCTATAATTATCACGCATCATCACTGCATGCAAATGCTCTAGGGGAGACTGTCCCTGAACAATTGATAATTGACAAAAAAATGTAAGTGGCTTTGGATAAAAGCGTCTGCTAAATGCATAAATGTAAATGTAATGTAATGTAAATCAGGCCGCAGTCCCTCTTTAAGAGGACCAAATCATCTGACTCACACAGTACAGCATTCCAGAAGTTTCCGGCCCTCTAAGGGAGTAGCATTGCAAATGATTGCATCACACAGTTTCTCACCCTCTCTCTCTCTCTCTCTCTCACACACACACCAGCATACAAGCATATGCAGACAAGTCCACACATGCACTTGCACACACACAATACAATGGCAGAGATATAGTATATGAGTAAAGAAACAGACATACTTAGTACATACTAAGTATGCAGTCATCACTTGGTTTCTGAGTCAAAGGGTGAACCTCTTCCTCTTGGCTTGCACTCACACACACACACACACACACAGAAAAGTATAGACAATTTTTTCCTTTGGTCAAATACCCACTCAACTCATTATTCCTTTGGAATTGGAGACTATGCTGCTATAACCACTAGTATAGTGTGTGTGTGTGTGTGTGTGTGTGTGTGTGTGTGTGTGTGTGTGCCAGCCAAGAGGAAGAGGTTCACCCTTTGACTCAGAAACCATGTGATAATATCCATGAAGGTTGGGGGGTGTAAAATTCAAACGACTACCTCAACTGTCTCAACTTCACAGTGCACCGTTCTTTCTCTCTCACTCACTCATTCTCTCTCTCTCACTCACTCATTCTCTCTCTCTCACTCACTCATTCTTTCTCTCTCTCCTTCTCTTTCTCCCTGTTTCTGTTCCTCAACCTCTCATTTTCCCAGGATTTCAGCCATAACCTCCAATGTTTTTGTTCTCGGTCTATTTTTGTTTCCCTCTCTCTCCCTCCCTCTCTCTTTCCCTCTCTCTCTCTATCACATGATTCTGAGGTCAGTAGGTCTAGATTGGTATTCCACAGAACCTCTGTAACCCCATCTCCCACACCTCCCCACCCCACTTCCCTCTCTTCCTTCCTCCCCCATCCATCCTTCTAACCACCCATCCATCTATTTATCTACCTTTCCATTCATCCATCTCTTCATGCATTCATCCATCCCTTCTGCCAACCCTTGACCCACATGTCCATTAGCCTACAAATGCATTAGCCATGGCTGTTAGCAAGTGCTGTGCTCCATCTCTCTCTTTTGCCATTTCTTTCTTTCTCTCTCTCCCTCTTTCTCCCTCTCCCTCTCTCTCCCCCCTCACTCTTCTTTCTAATGCTCTTTTTTCACCATATCACTAAACCATGCTGGGCTGGCAGCCTTTTTCACAGGGGGATTCAGTAACATTGTAAACACTCTCGTTCTTTCACAGTGTTTGCGTTTTGTGTGTGTGTGTGTGTGTGTGTGTGTGTGTGTGCGTGCGTGTTTGTGTGAGCATGTTCGGCGGGTTCTGAAATTTCTCCTTTGGAACATGTGTGAGTGATTTGTCCCCTCTGAGGAAGCCCGCCTATGCCATGTGGTTCTGTTTGTGTGTGTGTGTGTGTGTGTGTGTGTGTGCACATGTGTATCGGGGGTATTGCTCTCAGCGTTCAGGCTGACCTGAGGTGCAGCGTGCTGGGGGGAAAGAGAGCGTGTAAACAGTCGGGCCTCCTGGAGGGCCTGAGCTCCGGAGACTCCGCAGGGCCCTGTGCCTCTCGCCACGTCTGCCATTCACACGCGACCACACTCGGGGGGAACCCGACACTCGGGGAGAATTGCAGTCGCCGACCGCACAAACGACTGGTGAACGAGAGGAGAGATGGGAGTATATAGGAAAGAGAGAGAGAGAGAGAGAGAGAGACAGAGATGAGTGAAAGGGGACAGAAAAGTACTCTTTAAGGGGAAACAGAACTTCTGATGGGCCTCAGCACTCTGGAGCAACAGTGCCCCCTAGTGTCTCAATCTCAATCTCAACCATGACTGGAGAAATCTGTGGGTACAAGGAATGAATGAATGTAAATAATATGTGTGACTACATATATCCTCTTGTTCCCATTTAGAAGTAGAAAAAAAGGAACATACAAAAGAAGAAAAACAGAAGAAAAGGGGTTTATGTGCTATAGTGTGGACTGTGAATCTGCATCTGTGTTATTATTTATGTACAATATGCAGTAGCTTATTGTGTATGCATGCATGCATGCATGCATGTATGTGTGTGTGTGTGTTTGTGCGTGCATATGTGTATGTATGCATGCATGTATGTATGTGTGTGTGTGTGTGTGTGTGTGTGTGCGTGCATATGTGTATGTATGCATGCATGTATGTATGTATGTGTGTGTGTGTGTGTGTGTGTGTGTGTGTGCGTGCATATGTGTATGTATGCATGCATGTATGTATGTCTGTGTGTGTGTGTGTGTGTGTGTGTGTGTGCATATGTGTATGTATGTATGTATGCATGCATATTTGTATATGGTTTTGTATGTATGTGTATGTATATACGAGTGTGGGCTGAGTGAGTGTATGTGTGTGTGTGTGTGTGTGTGTGTGTGTGTTCTTGTGCACTGGGTCCTCCTCTTTGGTATTCTGTGGGGCTGCAGTCTGACTGAAGGGCTGGAGCTACTGGTCCCAGGCAGACAGCAGGGGTGTCGCACTTAACCTGAGCTCTCTCATTAAAAGTGCATGTCTCCCCTCACACAGCTCTCTCTCTCTCTCTCTCTCTCTGTGTGTGTGTGTGTGTGTGTGTGTGTGTGTCTCCCAGAGCTTGGAATGAAATATTCAACACGGCATGCAGACTACAGGAGAGAAGAGAAGAGGAGAGAGAGATTCACTCACTCGTTCCCCTGAGAGAGGTGGAGGTGGGAGGAGGAGAGGGAGGAATAAAGGGGGAGACAGACAGGCTGAGAGGAAGAGAAAGAGAGAGGGAGGCAGAGAGAGAAGGGATGGGACAGATACAAGAGAAGGAGAGGAAGTGATAGAGGGAGAGTGAAAAGATGAGAGTAGAAAAGAAAACGAGATCCAAAAGTTACAGACAGAGAGAGAGATAGAGAAAGAATGTGTGTGAGTGTGAGAGAGAGAGAGAGAGATAGAGAAAGAATGTGTGTGAGTGTGAGAGAGAGAGAGAGAGAGAAAGGAGATTGACAGTCACCGCCACCCCTTGAAGAGGCCTAGTGGTGTTCTGGGAGTCATGATGTCACAGGCAGGCCACCTGCCTCCCAGTAAGGGGAGGGGGGGGAGAGAGAGAGAGAGAGAGAGAGAGAGAGAGAGAGAAAGGGGGAGACGACTGGATGAATAATTTACCATGGCTGGCTCTCACCTCCGGGGAGGACACACATTCTTCCTCCGCAGGGTGTGCATCAATTTTTTAGCTCACGACCTTACACCCCAGAAAGGTCAAAGGTCAATTGGGCAGCATGTGGCCATGTCGGACGTGCAAGTTTCATTACCTGATGAACCCTACCTGTGAGGCTTGGTAAGTTGAGTTAGGAAAGTGTGTGTGTGTGTGCGTGTTATCTTTGTGCTGGTACCTGTTTGTATGGCTTTACATTTGAGTAGTATTTGAATGTGTTATGCATGTATGTGTGTTTGTGTGTGTGTCAGGCACAAAAATGAAAGCTGTCAACCAGAGAAAATGACTTTTTCCCTTCATCCAAACATTTGCAGGACACACACACACACACAACTGTGATGTGATTGTAAGCACTTCCCAAATGGCATCATTGTGTTGGGTAAAGGGGTGGGAGAAACTAATAACAATTATTCATGAGGGGAACACCCCTGGGGTCTGGTGACAGAGATGGTCTGTGTGTGTGTGTGTGTGTGTGTGTGGTGGTGATGGTGGAGGAGAAGCCTTGTCTGCTGCTGTCCATTTACAAAGTCATGGCGAGGATGATGTTTTCCAAAGTGTCTGTCACTCAGCCATCACAGTGACAGCCAAAATAATTGGAGACGGACAAGCCACCTTCTCCAACATCAGGACAGAAACGTCCATGTCCTCATTCCTGTGTTTGTCACCGTCCTCCCTAACCTCAGCCCTCCTAAAGATGACTGTGAAAAGAGCAGGGGTGTGTGTATCTGTGTTTGTGTGTGGTGTATGTGTGTGTGTGTGTTAGGGGAGCAGGGTGAGCTGTTTGGTGTCTTATGTTCCTGTATGAAACACTAGAAGAAGCAAACTCGATTTCCTTCTTTTTCTTTTTTCCTCTTCAGTCACTGCTTATATTTGTGTGTGTGTGTGTGTGTGCAGTTTATGATTCATTAGGATTCTTTAGTTTCAATGTTTGTCTATATTTCTCTTTTATTTGCTTTGGCTACACTGTTTTGTTTTAGATGTTCATTCCAGTTAAACGTATTGAATTGAATCCAGTTATGTGTTGAGATCATAGCCTGGCACCAACACTGATGTCACTGATGGGAAAGACTTGAACCAAAGAGCTTACAAGAGACTGAGACAATAAAAAATGGCTCAGTAACTCACTTGTTACTTCCACGAATTATGCAATAAACGCAGCAAACACAACAGAGGCAGCTTGTGTGAGCGTGTGTTGGGTGTGTGTATCGCTTGTCCTTGGTAGGAAAGCTTTGCATCATTTCTGAAATACAACACAAACACGTGGTCATGTGAGGCAGACAGCCAAAGGCAGAGAGAGAGAGAGAGAAAGAGAGAGAGAGAGAGAGAGAGAAAGAATCGTGAGTCACAGGCTAGTTGCATTTCCATCACCACAACTTGCACACTTTTGCAACAGGCCCTTGGAGAAGTGGAGAGGCACCCTGCCAAATTGCCCACTGATGCCCCCCCTCCCCTCCATAAAGTCTAATTGTTTTTTTTCTGTTCAGCTTAATAGCTATTAAAATGAATGCCACGCCTTGGTGTTTGGGCAAGAAAGGTTTTATGAATCCCTCATACCCAGAAAGCAATTAGCTGATTAAAAACTTCTGCTGAGATCTTGTTTTTGAAATTCTTTAGAAAAACAAACATTAAGCTTGAATTCTCCAAGTTCTCCTGATTCTCTCACTCTCTCTTTCTTTCGCTCGCTCTGCTACTCTCTGGTTGTTTCTTTTGTTCACATACCTCTTTACTTTCTCTCTTTTCACATCATCCCATCCTTTGTTTGCCCTCTCCTTTCCAAAACCCTCTACACACACACACACACTTTTTTTTAAGCTTGAATTCTCAAAGTTCTCCTGATTCTCTCTCTCTCTCTCTCTCTCTCCCATACAAATGCCAGTTAAGCATTACCACTTGGGTAAAGTGTGAGGGCAACGAAGAGGAACACAATTACCTCAACACATGGCTGCTCAGCCCAATGACATTCCCAGCTTCTGCCAATTTGCTCAGGAGCCAGTTCCTGTGTACTTGCCAAAAAAAAGTAAAAAAAAAAGGAAGTAAGCATCACAAAAGTACACAATGCAAAAGCAAACAAGTAAATAAATCAGAAACCATATCCCTCTGTCCAGATTGAAGATCCAAACAACCCAGGGCTAAACCTGGTGAACATGATGCACTCCACTGTGTTGCAGACAGCTGAGAACCTCTGCAATGACTTAAATATCCATCTGCAGTGGGTCAATAGTCTATGGAAGCCCGTTTTCACCACTTGGAGAAAAATAAATCACATAAAACTAAGTCAAAACTAGAAAAACACTTGGAAAGTGCAGACCTCCACCAAGATAAAATAGGGTCACTGATGCAATACAAATTCCAGACAGTGTTCCGGATCACCACCAAAATGTAAGAATGTTTAATTTACTTTAATTCATTCAGACAGACAGACAGACAGACAAACACCGGCAAAAACATAACCTCCTTGGCAGAGGTAATAATACAGCAAATAACTGAAAAATATTATAGTTGTAGTTTTTAAAAGTGGTGGTAATGAGCTTCCATAATTCCCCCCACTTATATATAAATGCTGGAGACTATGCTATGTAGGCTAACTCTTGTTGTGTTTACAACTCCTATGTTTACACCTCTCCTTCAACTATCATTTGTCCATCATTTGTGGGTTGATACTTGATTTCCAGTGACTGTTATAACTGATTCCTGTGAGTATCATGTGGAATACTCAAAGCCCTGACTTCCAGAAAGGGATCCATTGAATCCATCCATTCCTATGACTTAATGAATGAATGAACCCATCTTCCAATGATGTGGACCTAATGAAAGAATTAATTAATCTCTCAATGGCTTCAACTGTCTCACTACTGTTTCTCTATGGCTTACCACTAAATAATCCCCCCCCAGCCCTGTGGTAATTTAAATGGGTAAGAAACAACATGACTAACACAGAGCAAGACATTATTCTATCCATCAAGCCAAGAACTCTGTTTCAGGTGCACTCTGGGATATGTGTCTGACTGGTAGTGGAGTTCAGAGCACCAATCTTTCACTAGGATGAAAGACTACAGCAAGGCAAGGCAGGCGACTTTATTTATAGAGCCCATTTCATACACAAAACGGCAACCTAATGTTGCTTAATGATGTGAAATAACATATATCAAAAACAGAGTGAAAGCAGAGTGATGAGAAACATAGAAGTAGTTCACAAAGAAGAACAAATAAAACAAATGCAAATACAAAAAAAGTACAACTAAAAGGAGGAGCAAATAAAAGCACAAAAGATCAAAATATAAATACTTTCTTTAAGTAAGTGCTGTCAGTATTAATGCATGGGATTCATGTAAAAATTTACTTATTTTTGTAAAAAGTTATTCATTCCTCTGCTTGATTTGTTTTGTTTGCCAGTGTGTTTCAGCAGCCCACTGTAGGTACTTTTAGAATGCTAACATCCACTCTATAGATTTAAAATCATTTAAGACATCGTTTTGAATTCAGCGGCAGGATTTCTTGTTTGTACCATGCCTCGGGTTGGGGTGGGGGAGAAGGAACTCGAGGAGCAAAGTTTGCGCTAACCAGGGACAATTCTGTAAATTTAAATGAGTGATAAATAGTGAGTAATCGTAATTAACTTAAATTTTCTATTGCGATAGAATTGTGATCAGATTAAATTTTTAGTCGACTGACAATGCTACTTTAAATACAACCCCACAGTGGGAGAGAACTATAGACTGAATCTGTTTATATTGGACGCTTCTTTCCCCCAACTACAGCAAGATTGAAATATCTTCGGCTAACTTCTGAACAACCATTAAAAACAAAAATCGATAGAACTGGCCTTCTGTACAAGATTTATAGCAGTACATTCACTGCATTAATTCTGTATTTGAGTGTGTGTGTTTGTGTTTCTGTGTTTAACATACATTAATTGAAAATCTTTTTAATGCTGAGTTAATGAAGCACATCTTTTATACCCCCTAACCCCCACCCCTATACACACACACACACACACACACACACACACACTCTTCCCCCTCTCTCTCTCTCCATCTTTGCCCTTCCTCCATGTCTCCTTCTCTCCGTCATTCCTCCCCTTATCTCCCTCTTCCCTTTTTTTCTGTGAGCTTTCCTCTCCGTTTATCCCCTCCTCCCTCCTCTGTCCTTTTCCTCTTCTCACTCTCATCTTTTCTCTCCCCCTCTTTCATCCCTCTAAATGCTACTTCTCTCCCTCCATCTCTCTGAGTGCTCTTTCTTTCCATCTCGATGAGTGCTCTCTCTCTCTCTGTCTCTCTTCCTCTCTCTCTGACAGGACTGTTGGCAGCTTGTTAATTGCAGCCGTCTGTGCCTGCCTGGCACCAGCGAGCAACAAACGGGACGGGGCACAGGAGTGGCACAGCAGGTTACCCATCACCTGTCAGACGACACGGGCATGCCAACACACGCGCATGCACACGCACACACACACCACAGACAGGCTGCTGTGCTGCGAGACATGGCACAACAAAGGACAAAGAGGACAAAAAGTTTGGCCGGCTGACGGGGAGGAGAGATGGGGAAAGTATTTCAGAGAATGAACAGGTGCGGTGTGTTTACAGGTGTTTAGAGTGAGAAAACTGGGGATGTTTACAGTCAGCGGTATTGTAAACAATGGTCAGAGTCTCTAGGCCACTGTAAAGTTTATGTAAAAGCAAAATAAGACAACAGTTTATGTAAACAGTTAGCTGACGAGTCGAGTGATGAGGTCAATAGTCCACAGATGTGACAACAGTGTGCTGGTTTATGGTAAGACTTAAAGCAGGTGAAGTCAGTAGTCCGCAGGTGTGACAACAGTGTGCTGGTTTATGGTGAGACTTAAAGCATGTGAAGCGTGAATCACATTTTTTTCAACTCCCATGGACAAAATGACAAAATGTTGCCTGGAAGTTTAAACCACCAGTGCTTGGAGGTAAACTTTTTCATCTTCTGCAAAAAAGAAAATATTTAATGACTACCTTGTGTCCTCATAAAAGTGTTACTTGTGTGAAGGGCTGTGTGTCTCAAAGTGACAAACCCCTTTTCTAATCCCCTAACCAATGCACACATGCCTTTAGGCCTATTAATAAAACTTCACAGACATGGACATAGAAGAGATCAATAAATGACAGCATGCAGGCAGATAACATGGTGAATGGTTGCTAAGAAACAGCATGATGCATGATTTGCATTGATAATCCATGATAAGCTTCAGTGGTTCAGTTCAGTTCAGTTCAGTTTAATAACTATGTATTATTGCCATGACCATTCAATATAACAGTTGCCAACAGTTCATCTTCAGGACTTCAAAGATACCAAAAAAAATTGAAAACATCATGTCTATTTAAATATAAAATGATATTTTTGAGGAGAATTGCGCTGACTCAGAAGTTTATTTTACTATTCTTATGCAGTGCAAACTCTTTATATGTGATTTGTCCATTTTTGTTCACTTTTGTTAACTCTGTGTAGACTACTGTTCTGCATGTGTTTGTTCTCACAATAATCAGAACATATCAGTACAAACATATACATACAATATATATGCACATCAGAAAATATATTCCAATATACTGTGCAATTATCTTGTATATTAATATATAATGATATATTATATAACATGGGTGCATTTGGGCCCCATAGAAGAAAGTGCTCAGTACACACAATGTAATGCCTATATAGTTTTCACTGCCTGAGATACAACAGACAAATGTTCTGACTTTCACTTGGTGTCAAAAGGCTAGAGAGTGGCAAAGAGTGTTGTCAATCGAGCAGAGATCTTTTCATAAAGAATAAAGTTAAGCGTAGAGACACTTGAAAGCCTTGATTCACCATCTGTATTCCTCTCACCTTCTCATACTCCGCAGTTTGTTTGTGCAGCCATGGCCTTGCCCATCATGAATAAATAAGAGTAATACCTTCTCTGCTCCATCTCCAACTGACTTCAACCAGTCTGACTGATATACCTGTCTAATCTATATTCCTCTTATGTCATATTTCTGTCTGTCATCCTTTAAGCAAAGCAAACGGAATCCACTGCCACTCAGTTCATCAGACTTGTGTGTGTGTGTATACATATTTATATGCCAACACCAAAAGGGCATTTAAGTAGTCCTTCCTTTCATATGACAAGTCACCATATGGCATCTCTCTGCTTTGCCACCTCCACCCACCCCTTCCTCCCATAATGAAGGAGCAATCCATTTGTTTGATGCAGACTGACATACTGCAGTCTCTGCTTCGTGAGGTGTATTGGAGAGGGTTGGGCCCTAAACACCATAAATCCAGAGGACAGGACTCGTAAATTTACTCTGCGGCCATAAAGTCTGGACTGGTATTGAACTGCATTGGCTTGTGTGTCGTCGGGCCGCACCAGCACGGCCCACAAGCTCAAGAGCAACAACTCACTCTCTACACCGGCTGTGTTGCAGCAAGAGCTTCAGGACATGGCTCAACATCTCCCCCTGCAGGATTATTTTAAGCACTTCAAAATGATCAGGCATATAAGCTCAGGGTCTGTTTAAGATCAGGTAGAAGTAAACCTGATAATAGAAGAGTCTAGAGCCCTCATTCTCTTAACTAAACAAAGCAAACAGGCTACTCTATTAGGAGATTTACCACTTTCTGTAGCTTACCATAACAAGGTTATCACTTAACTACTTGGAATAGCCCCCAAACCCTTCCCACTGTGTATTTTGGTTCCTTACACATCATGTGTTTGTGTGAGAGAACATATGATGAACAAAGTTAGAAAGGCATATATGCAGTTGATTCACAGACCAAGGTCAAAAGTTAACACCAAGGTGAATTGTATGATCATGTGTACTGCTGCAAGCACAATCTTCTCATTCCTGGCAACCCCAAGGTTTGTATATTTTAGATTATGTACATTCAAAACATAAGCAAATTTCAAACTCCAGGAGCCAAATCTCAGCTTTCATTATTCCCTACAAACTGCATGACAGTTTAAAAGACTGGAGGTTTGGTCGAAATATGTGTTCCAAGCCCCAGTACTTAAAGTGGATAACAATCACAATGGAGTACTTCCAGACAAGTGCATTAAGAAAAAAAAAAGTTGTGACAAGGTAAAGACGTGATAACGACTGATTTACTTTAAAGAACCATGGAAAATTTGTACTTTATAAAAACGTAGCTTGCTTAACTAAAATGTCGTTTTCCCTGCACTAACCAGCTTTAGAAAGACGTCTCCACCTAGTGGATACGGGGGGAACACAGGGCCTATGTAGCAGAAATGACGCTGCCAAGTTGATGCAGGCCCAAAGGACGACGCACAGCGTTTTGGAAAAGGAAATTAATTTATTAACCACATTTACATTATTGAAACGACAACACAATGTAGTCAAACAAAGATAAAGGTTATCCTAGTTTTAAAAACCTCTCCACAGAGACCGTAGAATTAGTATAAAGTCTTTTAGGTACCAGAGGATTCCCCGATTCGACCAGCAACAACTTCCAAACATTGTCCAAACATTTCTTGGGAAGCGTAGGTCATATAAAGAAATCCGTCTTCGTCCCTATACTCTTTGTAGACTTGAGCCATGGTGAGAGACATGCTGGCAATGCCCTTGTTGTGCAGAAGCAGATAAAACGCTTGACTTGGCATCAGAGTCATGCGGTTTCTGGAAGGAGTAATATTAAGGGAAGCGCAAAGCAATCTTTAGCACACTAATTTAGAAATGAATACATTATTTTTTGTGGCTGGTTGCTTGAACCATATGCGCCCTTTTTGCGTGAACCAAAACTGTCAAGTGGGCTTTAGGCGAAATCTAAACCATGCCAGATCACTACGGTCTACTCACCTTAAAATTGTGACAAACTGAGTCATCGTGAGCTCCTGGGGTACCAGAAACTTGGTCTTGTCTAAAGCCGGTAGATATTTCTCTCGCTGGTACCTTTCAATTATGACCTTTTTGAGAAACAAATCGCACTCATCATTTGGTTTAGCAATTTCTGAATTGACAATTTGTCAGCATGCGCAACTGACTCACCGGGACTTTGGTTGGGAATTTGGTCCGAATCCCAGCAACTTCTTGTTTTCTGACGGCTGTTAAAAAAAGTTAAAATTGAAAAAAAATATTACTAATCCACACATAGTCTGCTGACAAATGACTAGTCGTGATGAGTGGTTATTCACCAAAGCTTTTCCGTTGTTTGAAAGGTTTGGGGTGCTGAGTCTTGTCGAAGGGAGGCATGATATTGCCGCTTCGTCCACTCGGCTAGATCTCACGACCTCTCACCCTGCTAAGCTTAAGCCTGTGGTAACGTTAGGAGAAATTAAATAGTATGACGTGTCTGACGTAAGCATGAAGGCCTTCCAATTATACGTTTAGTCAGAAGTTGGCAACATCAAAGGGCGGCTGTGCCGGTCAGGGGTTCAAAAGAAGAAAATAAAAGCCCAAAGCAGCCTCACTTAGGGCTTTATTGAAATCCTATCGTATCTCAAAACCCAATCTTAGCTATTTGTCTTGCACACATCTCAGTGAGTATATGAGATAGCTATGAAAGAGCTTTGTAACACGTAGCTCTTATTGTGCCATCTCTGTTAATGTTAGCTAAATATTGAACCTGGGAGTTCACGGATTTAAGGTGGTCTTGAGTAAAACAAGCACATTTATAGCCTACTTATATTAAAAGCAACAGCTTGATATTGTCAAATTGGTGTGTTCTGTGTGAAGATGGTATTGCTTTGAAGAGTTTTGTTTGTAGTATGTCCCAACCTGGCTCAAAACTAATGTTACATGAAGAGTAGTGGTGGGAAAATGAAGGCCGAATATTTCTCTGTCCATCACAGGACAAAATGCCAAACATAAAAAAAAAAAAGCGAATTTTACTCAGAAACAGTAAGCTGACTGCTCCCTACCTGAAATACAGTATGACCATATCAGACAGGCATTCACCCAAACATGTGGGCCTTAAGGTCCAGGGTTAGAAGATCTGTTATCTTGAAATGTGTTTGCTCAGTCCACCATTCATCTGGTACACAGATCAACACTGCTGACATTCAGGCACTAGAAAATAGGCAGTAATTGTTGCAGCTCCTGCATGTGTTTGTTTGGTGTGTGTGTGTGTGTGTGTGTTTTCTCTATGTGTGTGTCTGAGGCTACATCCAGAATCGAACAGAATCTGATGAATCTGCATCACCTTTGTTGCATTTGCACCCCTCATCCATATTAATCCACTGGTTTCAGTGAAACAGTCAGAAGATGCTGTCTGCCTCAGATTCATCTGAAAACGGAAGAAACGACTATAAGAAATGAACAGTCTAATTTTCCATTACTACTAATCTTAGTGCAAATATCAAATTCCAAGTGTTGTTAACCTTGCTGTCTATGCTGACTACTGTTTAGTTTATGCAACCACCTTCTACAATGCAAGTGGGCAAAATGTGCAGAGGCAAACTATTATTTCACTGTTACTGCGGATTTACATGATTTCTTCCCAGTGTGCCTGAAGAAAAGAAAATACTTGATGTGCAAAAACAAACTCTCTCTCTCTCTCTTAGGTCACACATCAAGTTGTGTTAACTCTCACACACATACAGAGGGAGGCCGAGAAAGATGACGTGTGTTGTCTACCTGTTGTGTTCTACCTGTCTGACTGTAAACAATCAAATTAGATTTTAGGAATGCCACAGAGTGAGGCTGTGGTGGATGCTTTCAGTGAGAGCAACCTCTGGAAGTTCATTTGTTTAGCCTTAGTTTATGTGAAATGATTCAATAAAAAACTACTGACTAGATAGGTTCTGTGATCAATAGGCTATTTCATAAGCAGGCATGAGAAACCTTATAGTTTAATCTAAGGATTCCACCTGAACACAGGCATGTGTGATATATTCTCATTCTTGTTCAAAACACTTCAGATATCTTACTTTAATGTGGACAAATGAATGGTCTACTTTATCTTACCGATTTATTTTGTCTTGCCAAGGTGTTGGCAAAGGAAAGCCTGTGCCAAGTGATTTAGGATTATTTCCATTTGTCTGACTGCAGATACAATCAGAAGCTCTGGCCACATAAGTCAGTGAGTGAATTATTCAGATTTATGATTGACCTTTTTGTTTGTTTGTTTGTTTGTTTAATTCTTAAAACGTCGTAATCCACTGAATAATTTGCTTTTGGATTCCCTCAAATTTGATTGGTGATCTCCGTGTGAATGGGCCTTTGTAACCAATCCAAATCGAGGATGTTGACCAAACGCGGAGGGGAAAAAATCTAGGCGTGCTTTTGGAGTTGACGTCACCGCATGACAAGACAACCAGACATGAGTTTGCATGCTCAGCACCAGTAGAGTGGGCTGTGAGAGGCGAGATACATTGTCCATTTTGTGCACATAGACGGATATACACCAGAGCGACAGAAGAGAAAATAGGCGACACAGCTGGGCATCGAGACCTCCTCAACCTGGCCTGGCCATGGACGAACAGGCAGGCCCCGGTGTGTTCTTCAACAATAACAACAACTCGTTGTTAGCCAGCGGCGGTGGGAAAGGACCACAAACCGGCGACGGCGGAGGCGGTGAGGCGGCCAGGGCGCAGTACAGTATCCCGGGGATATTGCACTTTCTGCAGCACGAATGGGCCCGGTTTGAGGTCGAAAGAGCGCAATGGGAATTGGAACGGGCAGAATTGCAGGTATGTATCCAAGTCATATTTTCTTGTTTTACATAACGGGGGTACACAGTTGGCTGGAATGTGGCAAACATTCCATGGGGCTAGATGTTTTCCCTCTTGAGGGGTATTTCATGAGCAGTCTGCCACTGCTCTGGAGCTATGTGGTTAGCCACGGCTAACAGGAATGACGTTTAGCATACAGAAGTTGTGGCAGTTGTCTCGCGCTTTAACTTTTAAATTATTCGCCCTTACCAAAACCCCAACTGGATTCCCTAGACAAATTATTTGGAACCTCGTAATTTGTGTTTTACAGCGAGACAAGCTATAAGGTTAGCCTGCTAGCCAGGATACCTTGTTCCAGACGGCCGTGATGGAATTCCAAAAATGTTCACGCTGCTGGAATTGTTTGACAAGCCCCACACCCCGCCCCCCTGTTATTGAGGCACGACATGTAGCTGTCGGGCGCTTATGTCCTTAAACGCTCGAAGCATCTCTGCTTCCCCTACATTTTTAAAACGAAACCATGGAATAACAAGTTAGTTATGATCTGTCTTTACCATTGAACAATTTACTTTAAGAGTTAAACCTTCAATATGCTGCTTGCTACGCACCGAAACCGAAATGTACCAGTCGACGATGCGGTCTTTGCAGTCACGTTCACTACCATTCAACGTTCATTTGGTTGTTTGTGGGATTAGTTGGACTGGAGGGGTGACCCGCAACCCTAGACATCCAAGTTGACAGCTGTCCAGATGCTGAGAGCCATACTGCTGTCTTTGTCTTTGAGAAGCATAGGCCTACTTATCACAGTACTTTGTAGTTTACAGATCCTCTGAAGTGAGACAGGTCTCTTCTCTTGATGATAGATAGGGCCAAAGCTCCTATTCAGTGCAAGGGCTGCAAATATTTCTTAACACGCAATTTCTTAAAAATGTATGCTGGCTGTCCCAGCCACACACACAGCCCAACACATACTTGTTAATTAAGGACCAGGTCCTGGATCCTGGCACAGGTCTACTGACATATGAGCTCAGCAACCAGTTAAACTTTTCATGGGCATGTGTTGTTATATGTGTGTGTGTGTGTGTGTGTGTGTGTGTGTGTGTGTGTGTGTGTGTGTATGTGAGTTTAGTTGACTGGCTGGAATAGGCTATTCAAAATCTCGGTCCAAACCACTAGGCCAGTGTGTTCCAGTTTATAGGCAGAGGAATGAAGGAACCAGGGTACTCCACCACGTTAGACTCCTGACAGAAGTTCATTAGTTAGCTATGCTTTTGCTCTCCTTGGCTTGGGACAAACAGACTATTAAACATGGAAGACTGAAAAGAACAACAACTACTACTACCACTACTATTTACACTTTTCAAGATGCCCAAAGCGCCTTTAAGTGGAAGAGAGACCTCACTGACCACCACCAATGTGTCACACTCACCTGGGTGATGCATGGCAGCCATTATGCAACCAGTCAGAACGTGCACCACACACCTAGCCTGCTAATAAAACCAGACCCTTGTTCTACACTTCGTTTCGTACAGAGGTCTGGACATTTAGTAGTGAGATTAAATTGCTTGCTGGAGATGTTTAAGTTTTAGAAGATTGGATAACCCCCTGCCTTGACAGATGGCATTCTAACCCTGCATTAACAATGCCTTCCTCTGTTTGTCATTTTGACTGGTTAAAATGCCTCCTGAGACAACAAGCTCAATGGGATCAAATCCAGACTGGCACTGTAAGGAGATGATAATCAAGCAGAAGTGCTAGGAAGCCATGGCCAGGCTACCACACACCAGATTTAGGTAGACATGGGGAGAATAAACTCACAAGAAAGTCAAACACTGAATCTCCAAACTCTCTCTTGATTGGTTCAGATTAAGTGATTGACTGTAATTTATGGTTCACCTACTAGCACTGACACTTCAGATGGCTGTGAGTAACAGCATTGTAACGCACACTACTTTTCAAAAGGGCAGCATCTTATTAGGCAAGGATTAAAATCGATGCTGTGTGCCGCAGTTTGGCATTTGTGCATCATTTGCTTTGAAGTGCCTGAGATGACACACACACATACACACTCACTCACTGACCTCATGCTTAATTATGACTTCTATGTGACAATAAAATACTCCAGTGTGTGTGTGTATGTGTGTGATTGTGTGTGTGTAGCTATATCATACTAGATATTGAAGGGGTTCCTCTTTTTTGGGGATCATCTTTGCTGTTGGTTGCACGCTGCCACCTTAATTGGGAGAGAGCAATCTTTAGTAGCTCATAAGTGAACGTCAAAATGGACTGTGAGGCATATTAAATATAGGCTGTGTGTGTGTGTGTGTGTGTGTGTGTGTGTGTGAGAGAGAGAGAGAGAGACGGAGAGAGTGAGAGAGCACAAGAGAGAAAAAGAACAAGAAAAGAGTGACAGAATGCATAGCTGTAAGTGGCTCGAATGCCCCCTACAGCAAGAATTTCATGGCTGCTTCATCATAACTGGCCCAAACCAGAGCTATATTATGCAGAGTGTGTGTGTGTGTGTGTGTGTGTGTCTGTGTGTATGTGTGTGTCTGTGTCTGTGTGTGTGTGTGTTCAAGCTTTGCATATTATTCGTTGAGGTCTCACCATCTCCATGCCAACGGCTCCCCTTTCCAAGAAGCAGGTGGGATGATGGGATGAAAACAGAGCACACTAGAACCCAACCAAATTGAGCGCACACACACACACACACACACACACACACAGATTTTAAATCTACAAATTTGCACACGCATGCTCTCTCTCTCTCACCCACACACACAAACACACACACACATACACGCAAATGTTATATATACAAATTTGTACGCACTTCCACTCTCTCTCTTTCATGGACACGCACACAGTGACCGCAGTGTCAGTGACTGTCAGCTGCTTTCCATGCTCGCTATCTGGCTTCAGGTCAAAGGTGACGCCGATGTCATTGTCCAGAGGACCGGTTCCACCAGGAAGAAAAAAAAGGAACCAGCTTGGCGGCTCCAAGAACAGAGAACTCTCTCTCTCTCTTTCTCACTCTCACACACATACACACACAGGTTGAACATGAGTGACAGAAGGACTGATATGTTTGAAGCAATCCTACTGGGGCTGGCTTGTCTGTTACAGTTCTTCCCTTGTTTGAAATAAAGACATCGGGCCCCAAGGCATGATGGAACAAAGGTAGTGTCACTGTTTTACTAACCCAGGTTCCTGCAAGCAGCTGTTGTCACTCACAAAGTATTGGTCTGTACTAAATCCCTCTGGCTTCTCTTTACGTTAACACTGACAAAACAGGATCAGCAGAGAATGGCTGAACCAAAAAACTGGCTAAACCAAAAATATGCATGTTAAGTAAGGGTGTCAGAGTCAGTCCCTCTGTGGCCATATCCTGTTGGACTGGAAATGGAAATTTTTTAAACTAAACACTTATCAAAGTTGTGTACCGGACCAGTAATCAATGTGGAAAGTTGATCCGACGTGCATGTTAACAATTCCGGACATGAGTTGTACCTGAACATACGGTACGGATATTTTTGAAGTTATGCATGTTTATGTTTGTAACCGACAACGAGCAGTTTTGTCAGTGGAACCTCCAGGCAAAGTGTCCGGCTTGTAAACATCCGACCTTGACCAATAGGAGAGTGATGAGAATGCGCTCAATCCTTTAGACCATCTAAACAACATACAGGCCTAGTACCAGCAAGTAGAGTCAAGATGGGGCGTTTATGCTGTTTTAAGTGAAACAAGACGACTCAAGAATCTTTTTATCAATTTTTTAGCCTTCTGCGGTACCCATCTAAGCGTCAATTTGGTGCCATTGAGAAACTCATGGAACAGTGTCATGGTCCCACTGACTCAATGGCACAGTGATGTACCAACTGTCCCTGTGTTGCTTGGTTTAGAGTGTGCCAATGAACAGGAAGAGAGGGAGGATGTGCTGTCGGAGGAGGGTTCGGGGGGAGATGGGTGAGGGATGAATTGATGGATGGATGCATGTATGGTGGAATATATCCCCCTGTTTGCGTTCACAATGGTCTGTCCCAAGCCTGGAATCCCCTGTATGAGCAGGGATCTCCCCATTTGTGCTCTCACTCTCTCTCTCACTCACTCTCTCTCTCACTCACTCTCACTCTCACTCTCTCTCTCACGCACTCACACTCTCTCTCTCACGCACTCACACTCTCTCTCCTTCTAGGGATCTCCCCGTTTGTGCTCTCACTCTCTCTCTCACTCACTCTCACTCTCTCTCTCACTCACTCTCACTCTCTTTCTCACGCACTCTCACTCTCTCTCTCACTCACTCTCACTCTCTTTCTCACGCACTCACTCTCTCTCCTTCTTTCCCTCTCTCTCACTCACTCACCTCTCTCTCCTTCTTTCCCTCTCTCTCTCTCACTCACTCACACTCTCTCTCCCCTTCTTTCCCTCTCTCTCTCACTCACACACTCACTCTCTCACTCTCTCTCTCTCTCTCTCTCTCTCTCCCTCCTCTGGTACTTTAATTTATGTTCGTTCATTTATTTATTTATTTTTCTCAAAGCCTCACACTGAGCCAGTATGACTCATTCTGCGCAGTGGTTTACCACACACACATAAACACACACACGCACACCCTCACACTCATGCACTCTTGCTTGCTGTGCGCTACTGTTTCGCTCCCCGTAGGGACTACAGTGGGTTCTAATGCAGAACTCTGTGAAAGGGACTCCACAATATCAGAGTTCTCTATCCGAATTGAATTTCCTATCCAAAGAAGGAAAATCGAGAGAAAGAGATGGTGTTGTTACAAAGGGCTGAATTACCATGAACAACAATGAATTTGGAACCTATGCATTCTTATATTGTGCATGTTTGTCTTTCCATCTGTGCGTGCATGTGTGTGCGTGTTTCCACTCCAGCTGTTTTATTTTTCACTAGCAGTGTTTATTGAGGTGGGGATGATGTTTGTGTGTGTTTGTAGTTCATATATTCTCTCTCTCTCTTTCTCTCTTTCTCTCTCTCTCTCTGTGTGTGTGTGTTGGCCAGGTGGCCACTGAGCCCCTCGTTAGAATACCAGACAGGGGTACTCATGGCAGGGCTAGCCTCATCGTCCAGAGAGGAAGTCACTCAGAGCAAAACACACACTTACACAGTCAGAGAGAGAGTGAGTGAGATGGAGAACACACACACAAACACACATGCATATATATATATATATATATATATATATATATATATATATATATAAGCAAACACAGGAACCTCACAAATGGAAAACCATGCGTATTTAATGTTTATGCAACAGACGTACACATTGGTCTGGCTTTTTAAATTGGCTTCCAGGGTGTGAAGGCATCCTCCTTGTTTTTCCCAGTACTACTACTACTACCACCACTGATATTTCTACTGCAAACATCAACCATAGTAATTGACTTATTGTTTATTTATTTTATGTCTGATCTGCCATGGTGTCTTACTGTTCCTCTCTCTCTCAGGCCTCTGCATGCCTCTGCCACTGTTGTGCCACCGAGAAGCTAACTGAGACCAGATTGTTTTGTGCTCACTAATCAGGCAGCCAACTGTTTCTTTATCAGTAATTAGACTGAGAACATCAAGAAAAAGCTCATACTGCAACTGCACTATTGTGACAATAACTACCTAGTCCAATTAGTCCAATTAGTAGTCACCAGCTCAGGCCCTCTGTCTGTAAGATCTCTCTGGTCTAATCTCTTGTGTAATAAGCCTGCCATTGCACAGTGTGCGATTGCCATTGCCACTGGTAACATCATGTTCTCTTGACTACACCAGCAGGTAATCCAGCTTCATTGCTCCTCATCTATGTACGGTATCAGCTGCTTCTACACAGTAACACACTAAACAACTAGTACTGACAACTACACGAAGGCATCAACCTTTATCAACTATGGTGGTAGTAGGCATCTCTTTCTACAACACGAGGCTCCCCATGTAGTAGACGGCCTGATCATCTGATCTGATCTCATCTCATCTCCTCTCTCGTAATGTAATGAGCCTGTCATCCCTGGGCTTAGTTAGAGTGTGTGTGTGTGAGTTTGTGTGTGTGTGAGTGTGTGTGTGTGTGTGTCTAAACCAAATCAATCCACTCCCGCTGTCACCAGTCCGCTGGGCACACTCCCCAATGACGGCAGTACTCTCACTCCCTTGCCAGTGGACCTCAGCCAGGCTCTGCATCGATCTGCTTGGTGATGAAAGGAGGGGGAGTCTGTACGGGATGTTCACTTCACTTCTTCCTGACGTGTCAACAAGAGTCCTGGGTCAAAACTAGAGTCGACTTTTAATAGACCTCCATTTGGGTGTTTTTTTTTTTTATCAGTGTTCTCCAGTGTCATCTTAGATGGGCTATTCCTGGGCTATTTTTATTCCTGGCCCTTAAAAGAGAACGTCAGCCATTTTCAACTTTGCCTGCACCTAACCTGCAGCTAAAGTTAATCAATGGGAGCAAATGAACTGAGTCACAGTTTTAGTTCAGTTTCCCCCATAGCAAAGCCTCAGCTCACCAGTTCACTATTCTCCCTATGTTTTACCAAATGTTTTCCTTCTGTTCCCTACTGACAGTACTCAGTGACCTCAAATATCAGGGCTGGGGGTGGAATATAGTACAATAGTACAAGCAGGTCCTAAATGGTCATCAGTATGTGAAGTCATGAGGTGTGTGTGCGTGTGTGTATGTGTATAAACAATACCACTGGATGATGGATTTAATAAACATTTCTCACAGAGATTAATAGATATTGGTGTTCAACATCTTGATTACCCCGGCAGTGTTGCTGTGACTGCACTGTAATCCCAACTGGAAAAACTGTTGGCTCATGGGTTGAGTTCATTTTCCCTGGCCTGCAACTCTAAAATAGTTTAGTATGACAAGTGCTTGTTGTCAGAAAGTGCCTGCTGAAGATGAAAATGCCTAGTCTACAATGTAAAGTATTCAGTGTGCCCACACTCTGGATTTGACGAAAATAGTCAAGGCTGCTGGATTCAAACATGCGTCACTCACTGCACATCACTCATGCTCATGTGGAGTAAAGCCTACATTGATGTCTGTCTTACAGCAATAGTCCGGAGGTGATCAACCCATAGCCCTGTTGTTCAAGGCTGCTGTGTGCTGTCAGTTGGAGTAAGAATAAGACAGTTTTGTACAACATGGACCGAAGAGCGAAACAGCCGTCAGCTGTACAGTGTTCATTTACGACTGGTATTGGGTTTGGTGTTTTATTTTCCCTTATTCAGTCTTGCACTTGCATGTCTCCATGGTCAATAGATCCTGGCCCTTTTTTCAGGAGGTGTGTGTGGGTGTGTGTGTTTGGATGTGGGTGTGTGATCATTGTTTAGCGCTAACACGCTCCAGCAACATTCGACTAGTCTCTTGCTGCTGTTTTCACATTTACCTACACATCAGACCCCTGCAATATGTGTGGGCAGTTTAGTGTGTGTGTGTGTTAGTTGGAATATTGAAGGGGGCGGGGGCTAAAGAATTTTAGAGAGATTTGGTGCACCTGCATTTTAAGAGAATGTCATTATCATTTGTGTATGTGTGCGTGTGTGTTTGTGTTTGTGTTTGTGTATGTAAGAGACAGAGAGAGAGACAGAGAGTGACAGGGAAAGATGAAGTGTTAGAGAGTGTGAGTTAGTTTAACATGTGTGTGTAGGAGAGAAAGAGGAAAATAGATGGCACAATTTTAAAAGGTAACTATACTCACGAGTAGAATAGGAAGAAAAACAATCCAGTGTTGGCATCCACTAATCCTGGAGTGTAGTCTGACTTTATGTAAGTGAGCAGTGTGAGCTTACCTAAAGGAAGATATTGAATAAAACTTTATGTGTGTTTGTATATGTGTGTGTGTGTCAGTGTGTGTGAGGAAGAGTGTCATGGAAATTCAGTGCATGTTTTCAAGAGACGTAAAGAAGCAAAACAAAACTAAAACAGAACCAGAGCCTTTGCAGCCTACTACAGCAATGCCTACGGTATGTGTGGGTGTATCCAGACCCGGAATGTGGACAAGATATGTAGATAGCACAGTGAGTTCATCAAACAAAGGCAAGAACACATCAGGCTAGTGTGTGTGTGTGTGTTGTGTGCTTTGAGAGGAATGGCATGTGTACCTGCTTGTTCATGGAAGCCCAGTGCAAACAGACCTCAGCAGCAACACCCTGTGGTTTCCCTACACCCTTTGTCTTTGGGCCATCAAACAGATGCTTTTCTTGGTAGGGTGTGTGTGTGTGCGTGCATTTTAAGCAGGTGAGAATACAGGAAATAATCTTTTTGTTCACTCTTTCTTCTCCCACTTATCTCATGAGAATGTGTTGGAGGATCCAGTAACCATTTTAACTGGTGTGGCAGATTAGTTGTGATTTATATGTATATGTATTTATGGTTGGTTCTTTTGTGTGACCTCAGGTGTGTGTGTGTTGTGTACACACACAACCATTGTAGCCATCATATTGTATTGTGCCTAGATGTCATCACAACTAAAAGCCTCCTCTCCTATTCTCCACACACACACACACACACACGCAGACACCTTTCCAGCTTTGAACACTACATTAGCCATGCCAGCCAGAGGGCATCCTGGGATTGAGGTCACAAACTCTGAGTGTCTTCCAGAGACCGGTCATGTGGCTGAGCTGGACTTGGCATAGAGTCAGCCGGGCCGAGTTTCGGACTGATAAGAAGGGACAACTCAGCTGACCTCAATTCCCCTCTCAGGACTCTGGATGTCTGGATTGGACAGGAATTGGGATTAATTGAGATGTGGATTTGACTGATGCGGTATGATGTAGGCCTAGATATGGAATGCACATGATGTGTAAAGATATTGGTATGATTTGGAAATGACACAATATTGATATGCTAGGATATTGGTATGATGCCAGTTTGATGTAATATAGTACCTACAACAGTGATACTATTAAATACTGATTTGGTTTTGATATAGGGCATGATACATATATAGGGCATTGATTTGGATGTAATCTGTATGATAGGATGCAATAAGCTATTTATGAATATGTTGTGATTTTCTATACATTCGTGTCAATAGACTCCCCATGGCCCTAGTCCTGAACTCAACTGGCAATGCTATTTCATGCCAGTTAAGGTGACACGATTTAGGTCTAACATTTTGCCACTATTTGAGGACTCTTGTTTTGGTATCATCTCCTTCAAATAAATTTGGCTTAATTCAAATTCATGGCGGCTAAATCTTTGAGGCTTCAGGGCTAATGGTGAAGGAGGATACTGGGAGTTAGTCATAGACATGATAAGGTGTAACATAGATGCGACTATTCCAGGCTGTAGTGGGTTACGGCACACTCAGGGAAACAGCGATGTGTTTAAGAGGGTTTGACTTCAACTGATTGGCACCCAGGTTTGTGTGTTTGTGTTTGAGGTGGTAATCTCCTCTAGGGCCTACTGGCCTGGGCAGATCTCCCAAAAAGAGGAAAATCATTTCATCCCCAAGCAGGAGCTTTCAATAAAGGATTAGAGAAAGAGGGGGATAGAGAGAGAGAGGTGGACAGATAGATGGATAGATAGAGAGAGAGAAGGAGATAGATTCTGAGCGAGACAGAGACACCTGAAGAGAGGAGGACCAGAAAAAGAAAGATTAGGGTGTTAACTTTAACCGACCACCATGATGTGTGTTCGTATTGGTGTAATGGAGTTTGGCAAGGTGAAGAGCGTGCTCAGGTGAGAGGCAGGAACAGAGGGAGGAGTAGATTCATTCAGTTGCCTAAAATCTGAATACTGAACAATGTCAATTGTTTTGTCTATTTACTTATTTTTCTGTATTAAAGGAGCAATCCGGTGTGAATCAATCCGTAGCCCTGTTGTTCAAGGTCACCAAGTGCTGTCGGTTGGCAAAAGAACTAAAATTTAAAACAACATAGACCAAATAGCGAACTGATGGCTAACACTATCCGAATGGGGCACAGAAACTCACTTTTAGTTTCATTTTCCTATGCCCTATTCAGTTAATGTTAGCTGCAGGTTATATCAAATGTTGTGTACCATCAAAATGATCCTGTAACTGTTATTATGCTATGGTGAAGAAGTACACAGAATGCCTTCAACTTAGCCTGGCCATGCTTTTTTATGCACCTCTGCTCAAATTATCATCTCCCTACAGTGTTAGTCTGGATTTGATCCTATTGAGCTTGTTGTCTCAGGAGGCATTTTAACCTGTCCAATCAGTAAACGGAGGGAGGCATTGTGAATGCAGAGCTAGAATCAGTCAAGGCTAGCTATCAGTCAAGGGCTTATCCACTCTTTTAAAACTTAAACATCTCCAGCAAGCAATCAGATCTTATACCAAATGTCCAGACCCTCTGTACGAAACAGATGTGTAGAACTTACACTTAAAGGTGCTTTGGGTGTCTTGAGTACTATAGAAAGTGTTTAGAACCAGGCTACCTTCAAGTCAACCTTTATTGTATTTTTGGCCATACAGGCATCCAGTACAGCTTGCTGTAGAGAGGAAATGGGTGCAGCGTAAACCAGCACGCAGAGGACGCAGTCACACCTGACTGAAAAAGAAAGCAGAGAAGGTTTGTCAGGGGGAAGAACAGGTAGAAGACCTATTGGGAACATGGTGCATTTTAAAGTGGGAGAGAAGAACCAAAGCTGTTGGAGAAGAAAACCGATGCAAAACGGAGCGATGGAAGTCGCGGAGGCACGCGGAACACTAGCACGCCGGTCTCCCGAGATTCCCTTGACGCTCGCTGGAGACAGGGTAGAAACAAAACGGAAGACGGTTGTCAGGTCTTTCCGCTCTCATTGAAGTTCACAAGCCGTATTCAAGCGAGCGCTGCACACACCAGCTTCACACACCGTCTGCTTGATTCTAGAGCATGTTAAATTGACTAGCCAGCCCCGGTCATTCACTCACTGTGTTCCTCAGGCGGGCGTCGGCCACGAGCAGATTGCAGATGCTATTTTGAATCATTACGTTTTCATCCCCCGCCCCCCGCTTCCACTATTTGAAGCTGCCGCAGCTTTTTTTACCGCCCATTTTATATGGAGTTTGTTTATGAGGGGTGAATGGATGGATGAATGAACGAATGGAGGGATGCATTGACTGGCTCTTTGCTTTCATGCCTGTTTCTGGTATGCTGCAAGCAAAGTTTATTGCTAATAAACTCCACAGATGAATAAAATTAGATTTAGCCAAAATTGAAAATGCTTTGAGGAATACCAAACCCAAACAACCGGCTGTTGTCAGTGGATTTTTTGTAAAGGCCTATTACTGGTCTCTGTGAAGATGTCACTATCTCTCTCTCTCTCCCTCCCTCCCTCCCTCTCTCTCTCTCTCCCTCCCTCTCTCTCTCTTCCCTCCCCTCCAGCCTTTGACTATGTGGTAATAATCATCGTAATGGGGAATGATAAGGTTTCGTTTCGCCTCTAATTGTGCCGCCCTGACTCCTCCGCACTTTATATTCCTCTGCCTCCCTGAAGCTGTGTGTGTGTGTGTATGTGTGTTGGAGGGTGAGCCAGTTTTTAAAGGCCCCCAGTGTGGGTGTGATATGAAATTAGCATTGCGATTCAAACACTACAGAGGAGGGGATTTGTAGTGGCATCAAGCCTCCTTCTATTACTTCTTTTTTTGTTGTTTTTCATCATAGGTCCACAATCAGCCACCCACCCCAATCTATCTCTCTCTCTCACACACACACACACACACACACACACAAATATAGAAGTCCAAAAAGTAGAGTCGAATAGATGGATGACGCACACATGGATGTACTGCATGAGCACATATTCACTGCCTCCCACACACACACTCTCCCTCAGGATGTTTGCGCTCTCTCTTTCTCTCTCTCTCTCTCTAAGTGATTTCTCACTGTCTAAGTTACAGACTATGTTTCCTAGCTTGAAGGTTAACCTGCTGTTGTGCTGTTGTTTGTGCATTGAGAACCTTTGGCTATGTCATTGTTTGCGTTTTTTTTTTAATTATTTTTCAGCATGGAATTTGGAATGTGTCATCACCTTGACGACACAATCATACCACAGAGCCTTTTGTAGCTCTTCATAAGATTGGCCCCACATTGCAGCATGTGGTCGCTATTACTTTCCAGTGTGTCGATTCCCACCGTTTCTTGATTGCTTCTTTCCCTTTTCTAATTTTTTTGCAAGGGAGGCCATAGGGTTATTGTAGTGAACTAGCAATATCACTTCATCACTGTTGCTAGTGATGAGGCTTTAAGCCTCAGACTTTAGCTTCACTATATCTGTATTCTCAGGTCCATTAGAAGGCACAAGAGCAGACAGGTCATCGTAACAATGTACCGCTTTGACCGGGTCTCTAAAGAGACCTCCTCCTTCAGAAGAAAGTTCATCAAAATAAATAGTTCTGTCTGGTGATGTAGAGGTTCCCAGAGAGGCTCACACAATGTAATTTAACTAAAGGCAGGCCTTTGTGTAGACCCACTGTCAAGATCCCATCCAGTGTCCTAGTTGTGTACAGTCTATACAGTGTATTCAGTCTACAGGATGAATAATAGCCTTGAACCTTAGGTGTTGCTTAGATGTTTGCTGATGACAAATGACTAAGAAACTTTTGTTTTTCATTGATTGACATTTCAGTGACGTGAATCTTATTAGCAGGGGTTTTGGAGGTGTGTGTGTGTGTTTGTGGCTGACTAGTTGTTGATTTTCTTTGACTCATTAGTTAATCTCTTTGTTGCTGTCGTCCAGTCCCCTCAGAGTCCCCTCGGAACATAAGTTCATCAGAAGTCAGCCATTGGTGCCAATAAAGACCTTGACTCTGAACTTCCTTGTCATCACCAAACATTCCATTTTTTTTGTCATAGCAATCAGTTTATGTCCCTACTGTATCTCAATTCAACTACTGGGTTTACTTATTACTGTTGATGCTAGTGGCTCTCAAGTAAGAACACATTAATATCACGTTCTCACCACCCCTTACTTCAAGTACACCGGCTGCAGTGTGTTTCATCCAATAACAGCATGGAAAAATTAATCAGCGCTCATTCTGAGTGCAAAATCCCCAAAATATTTAGGCCTAAATATGAGAGGTGGTAAAGCTTTGTTATGTGTCGTGTTCTGCTGGTATAGCTGTGGGAGAGTGTTAAAACAGGTGGGGGCTCACTGCAGCAGAATGGAGCAGAGTTAATTAAAAACCAGGACTGGGCAGCAGAGTGAAGTGTGGAGACAGTAATCCTCGCAGCAGTGTGTGTGTGTGTGTGTGTGAGAGAGAGAGAGAGAGTAAGGAAGATAGGACAGCATTGTTGAAGAGCAGTACCAGTGCTCTATGTCGTGTGTGTGTGTGTGTGTGTGAGAGAGAGAGAGAGAGAGAGAGAGTGTGGCCATCAGAAATAAAAATTTCATCCTTTCTGAGCTTGATGGAGTCGGTGTGTTTTTTGCCATTAGAGTGGGGGGCATCAAGTCTAGCTTAGTTTGTTTGTGTCGTCTCCACAGTCCTAGGATTTGCATAAAGCACTAATCCTGTCAGATTGGACAAGGTGTGGAAAGAAACGTGGTGTAGTTGTAAACTAATTCCTAGTTACACTAACGAACTTGAGCAACAACATCTCTGACACATTTGTTTCCTCAGTGAGCACACCTAATGTAGTCTTTTTCTGAACTTGCTGCAAGAGAAATGCATGTGATCTTGTTCATGATCATGATTGAGCAGTGGTAACCCAAGAAACTGTTCTCAACCCGAGAACATCATTCTGAGTCCCTGCTACTTTTGGATTAGAACCCTACTTAAAAAAAAAAAAAAAACTCACTCTGCATTCAAACATGACAGTAACGAGAGAAAAAAACAGACTGACAGAGCAAAGCAAAAGATCAACATAGCCTTTAAAAATGACTGCAGCACTCTTACATACTCAACTGGCAAAAGTTGCAAACCACACTAAAGCCATGATCTCAGCCACCAGCCATACACATTTACAATGCAGTCAATGTAAAATCAGTGGTCTGTAGCCTTCTGGTGGTCCGTGAAGACATCGGCGGTGGTGGTCCCAGACTATGCATGATGTTTCTTTGTGATAAATCAGTCTCTCTTATTTAGTGGCAGTCCTCAGGATCCTTCCTTCCTTGAGTACTAGTGTATTGGAGCCAGTGTTTCTGTCTACCTCTAACTTACCTTTATGTGTCTGTATGACTTTTGTAATATGGCATTGAAGTTCAAGGAATTGATGTTCAAGGAGAAACCCAGTGTGAATCAGTCAATAGCCCTGTTGTTCAAGGTCACTGAATACTGTCTGTACAAAAAAGAGCCAGAAAGTTTCACTGAAAAGGTCAGACCAAACAATGAATTGATAACTTATGTTAACTGAATAGGGCATAGCAAAATTATACTGAAAGTAAGTTTCCATTCACTCACCTTTTTTCTCCTACTGACAGCACTTGGTAACCTCTAACGGGATTCACTCCAGATTTCTCCTTTTACTGCTGTGCGTGAGTGAAGACTAAGCATGTTGTCTGCTTTGTGCTTTATGGCACATTAATGTTGTTTTTAAAATGTTACTCTAACATAGCATACAGATAAAGGTTGCTATGCATGGATGCTTTCAGATCTAGATGCGATAGACATTAATTGGTTGCTGTGTAATGGTCCTTTCTCTTAGCATCAGATTCGGTGCCCCATTGGAAAAGGTCTCAGAAGGTCATAGCTGTGCTCATCTGAAAAAGTCAACCTGAATGTCAGTTGTGCCAACTGAATTGATTGTAGCGCTGTCGTGACTTGTCACTTTATTATCACACACACACTCACACTCTTACACACACACACAAACGTAAGGCCTGTGATATTGTGAATATATCAATACTATATTGCCACACATTCAAGCTATTCCTTTTCCAGCTCATATACAAGGCAAAAGTTTGCATTTAACATTGTGTAAGCATTTATTGGCCATAGGTCTTAACCATACAGCTCAGTGACTAATTGGTAATTATTTTACCATTTAAAGTCTGCTGACCCTAATTTATCAACAAGCAAACACTTTATGCACATAAATTAATGGCCTATTTTGGGACATGTGGAAGAGGTAAGATGGTCCATCTGTTTTTGAGGGTTTTGAGGCTTTGCCCATGCTGTGAAATGCAAGGACCCTTTTATTTTCTCCAGACTGACTCTGCATCAGTGACCAGCCACCCCCAGTGGAGTTGTTGCCTTTACGGCTGGGGTTTAAGGAGATGAAAAAATCCATTACAAAGGAAAGCCTGAACACAGGGGAAGAAAAACAAACAAACAAAAAAATCGACTCCAAATTTGGACCCTAGATGCAGGCAGTTCTTTCTTGAGTCATCAAACTGACAGAAAATCCATTCATAAAGCTTCCTAAGCCAATACAAAATCTGTTCAGAAGCCGTAGAGCTCAAGCCTTAGAGTTGACCTTATGCTAAATGAGCTGTGGCTCTAGAAGTGCTCTGAAAGATGTAGGCCTAATATGTTTTGAAGATGACCACTGAACTTTAGGAGAATTTGTTTTATATACACTCCAAATCAAAGTAATATTGAACGAGTCTGACATAGACCAATTATGGGGGGCAAACATGTTCTCTCTCTCTCTCTCGATGGGAGGGGAGGTGTATGTGTGTCACCTCTGGGGTCTGAGTCCGATGACTCATTCTTTTGTCTCTTTAACCCCCCCCCCCTCTATATTTTCTCTCTCTCTCTCTCTCTCTCTCTCTCTCTCTAATAGTGGAAATGTGGTTTCAAAAATGCACTGAGGAGGGATGTTCTCTTTAGTTAGGTGGGAGGTTGTAAACCCTTGTGGCTTAGGCTTTGTTTTGCGGTAGGTTGATTTTGCAATGTTGTAAAAGCCTGTGTGACAATGATTTATTGAAGTGCTGTTAAACTACTAAATTAAACTAAATAACCATATTCCCATTATATTCCCTATATTCCATTTTGACATAATAATAAAATAATTACTCTTAAAATGTCAATATAGTCTAACTATAAAAATGATAAACTAAGAAAATACACTTGCTGAAAACTATGTGAAAGTCTCTCCAAAGTGCTGTTTTTTGGCATGATCTTACATCATTAACATAATCATCAAACATTATTCCTGATATTAATTAAAATATTTAGAACAATGTCAGCCAATTAAAGCTCTGAAATGTCAAGTGGTGTAACCACCATTTAATGTTTTTGTGAGTATTAAAATTATTGAATTAAATGATTTTAGGCCAATATCTGCTCACTTAGGTTATACGTCAAATGGTATAACCCCTCTGCAAAATACTGATAAATCATAATAATCATAAAATATAGATTTTTTGTAAAAAAATATGTTCATATTCACACCAAGGTCAAGTGTTTGCGTATTTATATATAATAATAATAATTATATATAATCCATAATAACGGCTGCAAATTTGGTTTTAAAAAAATGTCAAATGATGTAACTGGTTACCCCATTTGACACAGACCAATATTGATCAAATTTAGGATCAAAAGTAAGTAATATGTGATGGTAATTACATTCATTTTTTATCATTTCAAATTTATCCCTTAATCAAATTTATCCCTTTATCATTTCAAATTTATCCCCTAATTTATCCCTTGCAGGCTATTGTTCCTAAAACACACACACACACAAACATACACACCCACACAGAGTGCATGCACTACATCTCCTTGGAGAACCCCTTTAATATTGGTATCACATGCGCCCCCCCCCCCCCCCCATTTTTTTCTCCACTGTTCTTCTTACAGTCTCATTTGTTTTTACATCTCCCTTTCCCTACTCCCCTGCATCTCTCTCTTTAATACCTGCTGTCTTTCTCACGCCTTCCATCTCTCCTTATCTGCTCTTTCTCTCTTCCCCTCTTCTCTCTCTCTCTCCCTCCCTCTCTCTCTCTCTCCCCCTCTTCTCTCATCCTCCCTCCCTCCCTCTCTCTCTCTTTCACTCTCTCACTCTTCCCCCCCTCTTTCTCCTTCTTCTCTCTTTTTCTTTCTCCCTCTCTCTCTCTTTCTCTCTCTCTCTCCCCCTCTCATTCCTTTCTCCTCTGGTGTTGTTTGCCGGTTTTTCCTCCTCTGGAGCTGAATCACACTGTGCTAATCTTTTTCCTGAGAGCAGAATACTGATCGTTCTGCACAACGCGCACTGAGCCTCCCTGACTCTGTGTGTGTGTGTGTGTGTGTGTGTGTGTGTGTGCAGTGCTTACAGAAAGGGCAACACCTGCCTCAAACAGGTTCATCTGCTGCAGAACAAAACATGTCTGTCTGTCTGTCTGTCTGTCTGTCTGTCTGTCTGTCTGTCTGTCTGTCTGTCTGTCTGTCTGCATGTGTTATCTATTTCTTGCTGTGGGTTGTTGAAGCAGTGTGACATTTGCGTCACAGAGGCGATCCCCCCCTACATGCAGTGTGGACCTCTCTAAACCACTGTGGTTTGTTGTGGATTCTGTTGCACACACACACACACACACACACACACACACACACACACACACACACACACACACACACACACACACACACACACACTCAGTCTATTAACCTTCTCTCTGTCTGCGTCTTTCACTCATGCTTGCTTCACTTTTTTTCTAGCTTTCCTCTCGCTTGCTTGATGTTTTTTTGTTTGTTTGTTTTTTTTTTAACAACAGAATGTACATATAATCTCACTAGATAAGTAGAGTAAGATGAACACTTGCACCAAGTGGCTTACCCAGTTTTTGCTGCGTTTGTGCAGGTCACACATCTCCTGGGTTGAATTACGTTGGGATGGGATGTTCCTACATCCTTTATGTCACCAGAAGGAAGGCCCCATTGAGATACACTTATCTCTTCTTTCAGGCAGCCCTGCCAAGATGGCTGCTAACAAGAGACAATATGATGAGAAGTGTTTCATACAAACACAGAGAGAATTGATAAGACAAAGAATTGATGCTATGATTTTGGTGTGATGAGATATGATATGAGTTGTGATTATTACAGCATGGATATGAGGTGGACATTGAGTTCATATGCTCTTAGGGTTGTGACTGTGATTGAGAGATGGGCGTCTTAGAAGAGTGAACAAAGACTGTCTTTAGCATTAAAATAACAAAAAAGAACTGCCAACGTCAATATACTGCATGTCACAGTATCTGACACCACATTTCTCTCAGAGTGCGTTGCTGTGTGTTGTGTTGCTGTGTGTTGTGTTGCTGTGTGTTGTGTTGCTGTGTGTTGTGTTGCTGTGTGTTGTGTTGCTGTGTGTGTGTTGCTGTGTGTTGTGTTGCTGTGTGTTGTGTTGCTGTGTGTTGTGTTGCTGTGTGTTGTGTTGCTGTGTGTTGTGTTGCTGTGTGTTGTGTTACTGTGTGTGTGTTACTGTGTGTGTGTTACTGTGTATGTCGCAGTTTTTGTGTATGTGTGTGTGTATGTTGCAGTGTATGTGTGTGTGCGTGTGCGCGCGCGCGCGTGTGTGTGTGTGTATGTTGCAGTGTGTGTGTGTGTGTGTGTGTGTGCGCGTGTGTATGCGTGCGCCGGTGTGTGTGGGGTAGGCTTGTCTCCCACGCAGTAAGAGCATACGTACAACCTAAGAATAGCCATCAGCATTGGGAGGGAGTCTAGCAGAACAACAAAGGCAGCTTGTGCTGGTGCCGCTGAGCAGAGACCTGTGGTAGGCAACCATTTAACACCCTCACTGTAGGGAATGGTGTGTCTGTGTGTGTGTGTGTGTGTCTGTCTGTGTGTGTGTGTGTGTCTGTCTGTCTGTGCTTGAGATAGGGAGATAAAGATGCCCCATTTCTACTTGGAAAACATTTTTTTTAACTTGAAATAATGAAAAAGTGTGTGTGTGTCAGAGAGAGAGAGAGGGAGAAAAAGTGAGCCTTTGTGTGTGTGTGTGTGTGAAAAGTGAGCCTTCGTGTCTGTGTGTTTGTGAGGGGGAGGATGGGTATGAACAGCCAAGTGGCTCCATTTAGATTGTGTAGGTGGACAGTACACACACACTAGAGCACGCTCCTCAGCACCAGCAGCAGGAGGAACAGAAAACAAGCAGAGATGGCAGCAGAGGGCTGATGAGGCTACAGAGTGCTGCCAGCCAGGTGGAGAGGAAATGAAGCTGCCCTCTATACATGGCAGGGTTGGCAGTGCCACACCAGTCCCGCTCCTGACTGTCCCCCCATCTGCAGCTCCTCTCTTTGGGTTTGTAATTGGAAGGGGGAGGGATGGCCTCTATTAGCAAAGAGATTAGCGACATCTCTGCTACGTGAACATCAGATGGAGTGTGTGTGTGTTTTGTCTCTTCAAATCACCTCTTCAGAGTCTCTCTCTCTCTCTCTCTATGTCTCTCATACAGATCTCCTCACTCACCAGCTCACACACGCTGTGGAGAGAAAAGTGTTCACACACACACACACACACACACACACACACACACACACACACATACACATACACACACACACAGCCAAGGCTGCTTAAACCCACTGGTCCATAGAGTGAGTGAGTCATGGTTGGTTAGGCTTGGGTCAATGCCTGACTGATATGTGTTCTTACTGTGGCTATATTTGGAGCAGAGGGAGACGAGTTGGTATCTATTGACAGAGCTGAAAAGAACTTGCCTTCACGCTGTAAGAGTGGATGCTACTTAGCTCCTCTTTGTGTGTGTGTGTGTGAGAGAGAGAGAGAGAGAGAGAGAGAGAGAGTCAGAGAGAGAGATACTGTTGACATCTCTTAAAAAGACTGCTATGAAAGAAGATGCTACTTAGGTCTGTGTGTGTGTGTGTGTGTGTGTGTGTGTGTGTGTGTGTGTGTGTGTGTGTGTGTGTATGGAATGGAGAAATTGTGTTTCATACAGAGGCATGCTTGTTCTGGACGATGCTTCCAGCACGTCAGTGCATTCCAGCAGCACCTCCAGCCCAGCCAGCGATTGTGTGTGTGGATACACATGCTGTCTTGTGTATGTTTGTTGAGTTTACTCCTGAGGGTCCATTACAAGCTGCAGGAATGTTAGATACATAGCCATTTGTAAGAAGAGAGTCTTTCTTTCTTTCTTTCTTTCTTTCTATTGCTATCTCTCTCTTGCTCTCTCTTTCTTTCCTTGCACACACTTTGACCATCTAATCTATGTAGACTACTGAGGATGTGCGTTTGCGGGATACAGCTTTTTTTTGCAGAATGTGGGATACAGCTGTCAACGCCCTGAGGTCCCTGTGTGCACATTACAACATTAAAAACACACACATTTTTCTCTCTTTTTATGTTTGAGTTATGTACACATGCATAGAAACACACACACACACACACACACACATACACACACACACACACTGAGATGAAAGGCCCAAATACTGGTGAGGCTGAGTGAGTGATTAATTCGGCATGCGCTGATCGCCAGTGAACCAGCATGGTTCATGGAGTGGAACATGTGTGGGGTTAGCTGATTTCAGGAGTTTGGAAGATGTATTTATTATTATTATTATTATTATTGTTATTATTATTATTTATAGTGGTAGTAGTAGCAGTGGTGGTGGTGGTATTCAGAACACAACACTTTTAATTGAATTGCTTTAAGTCTGTTTCGCTCTTTGTGTGTCTCTTATGTGAAGCACATTGAGTTGCCCTCTTGTGTGTGAAATTGGCTCTGCAAATAAATTGCCTTGGCTCACCAGGCCACTTCTAAAGATGTTAGTTGCTAAACTTTCTGTGTATGTGTGTTGCTGAACTTGTGTGAGTGTGTGTTGCTAAACTTTCTGTGTATGTGTGTCGCTAAACTTTCTGTGTATGTGTGTTGCTGAACTTGTGTGAGTGTGTGTCGCTAAACTTTCTGTGTATGTGTGTTGCTAAACTTGTGTGAGTTTGTGTCGCTAAACTTTCTGTGTATGTGTGTTGCTAAACTTGTGTGAGTTTGTGTCGCTAAACTTTCTGTGTATGTGTGTTGCTAAACTTGTGTGAGTTTGTGTCGCTAAACTTTCTGTGCGTTTTTGTGTCCCTAAACCCTCTGTGTTTTTGTGGGCGCAGGCTCAGATCGCCTTTCTACAGGGAGAGAGGAAGGGCCAGGAGAACCTGAAGAAGGACCTGGTGAGGAGAATCAAGATGCTGGAGTACGCCCTCAAGCAGGAGAGGTGAGCATCTCTCTCTCTACACCCCCACACACACACACACACACACACCCACACACACACACACACACACACACACACACACACACACCTTTCATTGGCGATTGTGTAATGCATTTATTTATCTGCAAAATCAGTTATCTTTTTTACTTCAAACTACTTAAAAGGCTACTACTTAAAGACAGCACAGCATACATATCCTCTTTAAACCACTTCTTCAGTCTCTCTCTCCCTTTCTCTCTCTCTTTCTCTCTCCCTTTCTCTCTCTCTTTCTCCCTCTCCCTATCCCTCTCTCTTCACATACAGGTTGAGTACCTTTCTCTTTCCTATTCTATCTCCATCCCTGTCTGTGTCTCTCTTTCCATCTCTCCATGTTTCTCTCCTGTTTTTTGCTCTCTTTCTTTCCTTCTCCTCCTTCTTTCTCTTTGTCTTTTCCATGCTCCCTCTCTTTTTTCCTCTCTCTCTCTCTCTCTCTCTCTCTCTCTCTCTCTCTCATATGACTCATGCATTGCTGGTGTGATGTCCTCTTCCCTGGTGTCTCTCTTGCTGTGAGGGGGAAGCCTTGAACTCTTCATACACCTCACCACATCCCCAAGCCTCCCAGAGAGACAGTCACTCACTCACTCCCACATCAAGACTCACAGATTAATAAATAAAATCATTGCTCAAGCCTCCGTATGCAAGAAAAAGTTCTTTCACACAAGGTTGTGGCCTCCTCATGCCTACCAGGTTAATTATTGACTTGATTGTTGGTGAGGCTGTGTGCTCTGTCTTTCATGACTGTGTTCCTTGCACATATTCACATTCACAGACACGGCCTTCAGAAAGAGTCACTGAAGCACAGCTTATTCAATTCAGTAGTTTTGAATCAAGAAAAAGCTCCCCTTTTCTGGTGCTTTCACCAAAATGACGCATTTTTTTCTTTGGTGTTGAACCCAGATGAAAAGATGTCAAGACTTGGACTTAAAGGTGCAGTCAGTAATTTTATGCGGTTTGTAAACACACACCACTTTTTTATAACAATATAAAAATTATTTCTCCTCATGATCCGCTAGCTATTCATTGTTGTGGGTGACCGTGAAAAAAAAATCTGGTCTTTTATAAGACCCAGGCTATGAAAACAAACAGACGGGAGCAGCCTGCCCCCCAAACAATAACAAACACGTCATAGCACCTTTAACAGAGCAAAATAAACATCAGGAAATGGGACGTTACCATGACTCAGCAGTTTTGTATATTTCATCATGTATGTATGTGTATGTGTGTGTGTGTGTGTATAGTGAGATGCGTCAGCATCCATTTCTGGTGACTCAACTCACCCCCCGGGGTGGGCTGATATGATCGACCCCCAAACACACACCATCCCCCTCTGTGTGTGTGTGTGTGTGTCTGTGTGTGTTGTTTATGGATTGTGAATGGATACATTCACACAGTTTGTGGCATAAAGCTTAAATAGATTTTTTTTTTCAAATCTTTATTGAAACCATCATGTGCTGCTGAAATGATTTATACACACACACACACACACACACATACACACACAGCAGAGGAGGGTGCACACAGCTATTATTGCATAAGCTGCTAAGCTGTAACCTTGACAACTTGTTTGTTAAATCTCTCTTTCTCCTTTTCTCTTTTTTTTTTCTCTCTCTCTCTCTCCCCTTTCTTCATCTTCCAGGGCGAAATATCATAAACTCAAATATGGCACAGAGCTGAACCAGGGCGATATGAAGCCTCCCAGCTATGACTCAGGTGAGGACCTGCACATTTGGCCCTGATATGGCCCACATGATGTCACATACACACTCACACAACCACACACACACACACACACAAACACAAATGCACACACACACATACTTACACATTCTCACACAAACACACACACACACACACACATACTTACACATTCTCACACATACTTGAACACACACATATACAAACACACACACAAACACACACATACACAAACACCCAGTCGCACACACACATATACACAAACACACACACACACCAGGTCAAGGGCACTCTGGCCTGCTGAGATTGAACACCAATCCTATGTTCAGAAGAATGAGTCACTGATTGAAATGAGTAACTATTTGATTATTCTGGGTTTTGCTCAATGTGATAGCACTGTTGTATCACAGCCAGCTAGTTAAATGGCGACAAATGTTGCATGTGGTAAAACTTTACCCTCTGCCTTTCTTCAAGGCAAGTTTATTTATATAGCGCATTTCATACACAAAGGAATGTCAGTGTTGTGCTGTCAGTGCTGACTTAGATAAAGGTTTGTAGAGAGGACGTTTTAATGTGTCTATTAGTGTATAATAGGAGTGACTCTGTACCTCTATATTTGAAAGAAGTCTTACAGTAGGGGAAAAAACAATGGTGCGCACCTTTTCCGTTTTTTTTCACGCACACACACACACACACACACACACACACAAAGATACCATCACATGCACCCACCCACATACATCCACACTTTCTGGTCACATGGTCATGGCGACGTGAGAGAACTAACGACCCACGAACCATAACAAACCCATCTCCCTCTCTCTAAAGCTATGGAAATCTCCAGAGAGGGCTCTCTACTCTTTTTGTCACGCTATCACAAGGACAATCAGTTATGCTTGGCTGACCCTTGTGGCCCCTTGATCAAACGTAAAGAGAAGAGGGGGGGGGGGGGTGTATTGGGGGCCTCGATTTAACCACACTGCAGCAAGCAAATGTGACCGACCATCGTGTTTAGAAAGCATACATTTCAAAGCCTCCCACAATGTCCGGTAATGCTGAGTTGGCCCAGAACGCAGGCACGGCACTGTGGCGTGCTTTCAGTATCCCTTCCGTCTGTTTGTTTTTCTGTTTCCACAGCTCTGGGTGATCCTTGCAGATAAGACAAGTGTGTTTAGAGTACAGTGGCAAAGAGTGAGAGAAGGCTATTTTTCCAATTGCACTTTCCAAAGGGGAGTGTTAGTTCCACTATTTACAATGTTACTTGTACTAGCACTTTGACAACATTGTTGCAAGTGTTTGTACAAGTTACATTTTTTACAAGTAGGGGAATTAACTGGCATCTACGTTCATGCCAGTAAATCTTACTGATATGAGATCAGTTGAAAGTTTTTTTTACTTTTATTTTTGTTTTTTTTTTCCTCCTTTGGTTGTCCTCTCATAGATACTGATGCTGTACATGTACCTCATGTGTAAAGAGTGCTGTAGTACAGAAGTTAATACTATGCTGCACCCTGAAACACTCTGTAGACACTTTACCACTGAGCAGGTGTGTGTGTATGTGTGTGTGTGTGTGTGTGTGTGTGTTGTTTGTGTGTGTTTCAGATGAAGGGAATGACACAGAGCTTCCGGAACCTCCAAATAGCCAGCTGAGCTGGAAGCAGGGACGCCAGCTGCTGAGACAGTGAGTGTGTTGATTACACACACACACACACACACACACACACCAACATTAAAATACAAAATACATTTGCAGAAACACACACCATCATAAAATACACCCTGACATGGCCACACATCTGTGTTGTTTAATTTAGACACAGAACACAGGACTGTAGAAACCTACAGAAACCTACCTTTTTTGAACCTACATTTCACTGTGCACAAGCCATTTGTATCCGTCTGAATAGTGGAGTTGTGCTGGCTTAAAAGAGGAATGCACCGCAGTGGTGTGGGTCAACTGTTCTAATGTGGGTGGGTGGCAGAAAACACTGAGGTGTGAGGTGAGGTCTGTGGAAATGTAATCCCAAATACACTCACATATGGACTTATTTATTCACCCACACACACAGATTTACCTAGATCAATTAAAAGTGCTTTTAAGCATGCAAGCAAAATCTTGTAAGCATGCAAGAAACACACACACACACACACACACACACACACACACAGAAACAAAAGCTCACCCTTTTAACCCCAAACCAGTGTGACTTCATCTAATGCTACTTGATCTAATGGTTCTCAGGTGTATTTGCAATGCTTTTCCTTCTCTCTCTCTCTCTCTCTCTTTACACATTAATGGCCACCAATCGCCTTAGTGCAGATTAGGATGTGTCGTGCAGAACGTGTGACTGTTTGAAGAGGTAATCCGCCAAGATCCGGCGCCTTAAAGCATTAGCATGGCCTGGGAGACCCAGAGACTGTGTCAACTGACCCACACACGAGCGTGCACACACACACACACACACACACACACACACACACACACACACACGCATTTAGTCCGTTTGTAACCCTTGGTTATACTGGGGCATAATCATGAAGTAGCCTATATTATAAGAAACACATTATAAGAAGTAGGAGGGCCTTATCTCATGTTGTTGTTTGTAGTGTTGTAACTCATAAGGGGTCTGTTGACTGGTTCATGAATGATTTTGTCGTTAATGAGTCAAGCTCATTGATTGTTTTCATGTGGTGGTCACATTGGCTGCTTGATAGCCGGGTGATGACTCATCTTGTGAACTAATCATGATTGATTTATTGATTTGGTCTTAGTCTTTTTGTAAAAAAGATTAAAAAGGAATAGAATAGCATAGAATAGAATAGAATAGCACTGCTTCATTCTGCACTGAACTTAAAGACAAAGCCACCAGGCCCTATGAGATTGTCACCACATCGGAGCAAAAATTCTTTGGTCCCAGAATGACCACACAAAATAAATACAGACCAAGGTGCGTGGAGGCCAGACCACTGCGGCACATGTTGCCGAACTGCTCTGGGGTGATTTTCAAATTGAGGGTGCTTTATCGTTGGGTGTCGAGAGAGCATATGACGCCCCC
>JAIFZK010000168.1:2945000-2957500 GCA_027481765.1 Tenualosa thibaudeaui
TATGACCTCTCTGACCTTTGACCTTTCCCACTTCACCTGCTCTGACGGTCAAGTGCAGAAGATCATGGCCGCCTCTAATCCATCCATCCTTTCCTTTGGATACAGAATGACACAACCAGAAGCAGCTGTTGCTGTGAGAGTATCTTCCTACAGCATAGGATGCTCGTGCTGTTAAGAGTTTTAATGTCAGTAAATAGGCCTACATCATATCCTGTCCTGCTCTTAATGAGTAGACCATGCGGTTCCTCTCTCTGACTGGGCGCAAGACAGAATGCTCAAGGGACTTTACAGGATCATCAGTGGCCTTTTTTTAGGTTTGTTGGTTACACAACATGCATGCTTTAAATGTGCGTCCGTGTGTGTGTGTGTGTGTGTGTGTGTGTGTGTGTGTGTGTGTGTGTGTGTGTGTGTGTGTGTGTGTGTCGTATAGAGAAGGATGAGCAGAGTCCAGGAGAGGCCTGGGAGGTGGACCAGAGCCTGATCACGCGGCTGAAGGAACAGTACAGGAAGGAGCGCAAGGGCAAGAAGGGGGTCAAGAGTAAGTCTCAAGATCGGACCGACGGGAACAAACAAACAAACAAACAAACAAACATGTTTCCATCTCTTTCACTTTCTGTTAGACCTCCTTCTCTTCTTTCATTCCTTTCATCTCCTTTCAGTCCTTTCATTCATTGATTTTGAACAATTTTCACAGTTATTCTTTTATTTGTCATTATTTTGTTTTGTTCTCATTCATTTTCATTCATTCTCTCTCTCACCCAAGGGTTACTAACGCTACCCCCCCCCCCCTTATTCTAGCTTGGTGCACCAGCTAATTGAGTTCCCTCAATTAGCGTACATTCCTGTCCTCATGGGCAGATACTTTCTGTGGACTGAAAGTATTGGGCATGCCAGAGCCCTCTGTTCTCCGTTCGGACAGCCAAAAAATTGTCGAAGGAATCCTAAGCTTTTGGAGAGATCCCTGACGCAGTGCTGTAGTGAAATGTGATATGGAGCAGAAGCACTAGACATCGCTTAGCCTGCCTACCTTCATTCACTCTTTTCTCTTTCGTTTCTCTGTCCATTTTCTTTTTGTCCTGGTTCTATTGCCTTTCATTGTCCCGAATGATGGATGTTCATTCCATCGTTTTTGCCTTCTGCCACGGTAAAGAGATGGTGTGTCTGGTCATGTGGGAGACCTGCTCTTTGCCTCTTGTTTCATCATCTTTGACAGGCCCCTGCAGTTCCCTCATCGGTGTGTGTGTGTGTCTGTCTGACTGACTGTCTGTCTGACTGTCTGTCTGACTGTCTCTGTCTGGTTGCTTGGAAGCATGAAGTATGAATTGACGTGAGTGAGTGTGAGAAAGAGAGAGAGAAGCAGAAACAGTGTTTTGTGTGTTTGTCCACACCTCTGTTCCTGGCTATGTGACCTGCCTCCAGAGCCACTGTCACCCTCAGCACTGTGCCTGTTCCATGACTCCACTTTCTCACACTCCTCCATGATTCCCTCTCTCCATCTCTTCCACTCATGCACTCCATCTCCATCTTCTTTTATTTGCCCCCCCCCCCTCCATCTTTCCACTCATTCTTTTTCCTCCTCTCTTCACTCATTTCTCTTCCATCCTCTCCTGGTGCTTAGTAATGCGTGTTAGAGGTTAGACACACAACACCTGCTCCCTCCCATAATGCACCTGGCTTTGTGTCCATCATCTCCCCCCACACACACACACACAGTCTGTCACACACATACACACACTCTCTCTCTCTCACACACACACACACACACACACACTGTCTCTGTCAATGTGAAGTGTGGCATTGAGTTTCCTGCTTGAGTACTGAACTCTTCACACTATTTTATACTTTTTGTCTTTTTTTTCTTTCTCTTCTGAAATGTGTGTTAGTTTTGTTTTAATCAGCCTCCTTGAGGTTTCTTCCCTCTCTTGCTGTGTATAGAGAACGAGGCTATAGTTTGGGAGGCTTCTGTCTCATCCCCACTAGCCTCAAATTAATAGCAACGAGAGCTTGGATCTACATCACAGAGTATTTCAGCATCTCACAATGCTTAAGAAAGTCACAATGACCCATCTCACAATGCTTAAGAAAGTGTAATAAAACAACATAGCCTTTTTTTTATTGGTTCCTCTCTAGAATGTAATGATTTTTCTTTGCAGTAATAGCCCTGCTGACAGGCTAGCAAACAAACCAACCCTTGGGAGAGCTAATGACATTATGGGCCATAGCTATAGCTCTCTGCTTCATTCCTCAGTCTGTTCCTCAGTGGGGTTCCTCCTTTTCTACTCTTTATTTCTTTATTTGTTTGTTTGTTTGTTTTTCTCTTTCTCTCTCTAGTTGATTGCCCTCATGATCAGCCTCCGGGCTGTCTTCATCAATGTGTCTTTAGCCCCACCTGCTGATGAGTAGGAGATAATTTTTTCCTTCACTCCTTACATTTTTTCTCTGCCTTTCTTTCTTTCTCTCTCTCTCTCTCTCTCTCTCTTTCTCTCAGGGCCTAACCGCTCCAAGCTGCAGGACATGCTGGCCAACCTGCGTGATGCTGAGGACCTTCCTTCCATGCAGCCGCCAGTCAACCCTCCTTCCCGGCCCCCAATCCCCCGCCTCAACGAGCACGACCTGGGCCGTGCTGACGAAGGTAAGATACAACATACACACACACACACACACACACACACACACAGGAAGGTGAGATACAATGCACGCACACACACACACAGGCTGGCCAAAATGTGACTCATATTATAATTACAGTTATTGTTATAAACGCATGGAAATGATATGATTATAATCATATATTGTACATTGTGTTCAATTAGTGATGATTTCTTTCTGCTTCTGAGTGTCGTAGGTGCAGAAGTAGTAGTAGTACTTGTGGTGATAAGCAGTATTATGGGATGGTAAATTGTTTGCTAAATGGTTTGTAAATGTTTGTTTTAATACGGTAGTAGAAGAGTAAGTGTAGCCTGTATGCTGTGTGGTTTAGCAGTGCTGCAGTAGTAGTAATTTTAGTAGTAGTAGTAGTAAAGTATATTGATAGTAGTAGATTAAGGTATAGTAGTGGAGTAAAATATAGTAGTAGTAAAGTATAGTAGTAGTTGTAGTAGTAATAGTAGAGTAAAGTATAGTGGCAGTAGTAGTAGTAGTAGTAAAGTATAGTGATAGTAGTAGAGTAAAGTATAGTGGTGGTAGTAGTAGTAATAGTAGAGCAAAGTATTGTAGTAGTAGAGTAAAATATAGTAGTTGTTGCAGCAGCAGTAGTGCTACATAGTGATGGTGGTAGTGTAAAATATGGCGCAGCAGCTGCTGTTGGCAGTGCTAGTTGCTAGCTGCTAAGCAGCAGCTGTTGCTGCTAGCAGCAGCAGCAGCAGCTGCAGCAGCAACAGCAGCTGCAGCAGCAGCAAAGTGGTGCAGCAGCAGCAGCTGGCAGTGGTGGTTGTGCTGGCAGCAGCAGTAGCAGCAGCAGCAGCAGCAGCTGCAGCAGCAGCAGCAGCAGTTGCTGCTGCAGCAGCAGCAGCAGTAGCAGCAGCAGCAGCAGCAGCAGCAGCAGCAGTAAGTGGCAGCAGCAGCAGTAGTCGTAGTAGTAGCAGTAGCAGTAGCAGCAGTAGTAGCAGTAGCAGCAGTAGTAGTAGTAGCAGTAGCAGTAGTAGTAGTAGTAGTAGTAGCAGTAGTAGTAGTAGTAGTAGCAGTAGTAGTAGCAGTAGTAGTAGTAGTAGTAGCAGTAGTAGTAGTAGTAGTAGTAGCAGTAGCAGTAGTAGTAGTAGTAGTAGCAGTAGTAGTACTGGTGGTAGTAGTAGCAGTAGTAGTAGCAGTACTAGTAGTAGTAGAGTGAGGTATAGTAGTAGAAGAGAAAGTATAGCCTGTATGCTGAGTGATTTAATATAGTATTGCTGTATACAGCACATTACAGTGCTGTATGTGCGAAGCAGCAGGAGTGCCCCCGAATACAGGGGTTTTGTGTTGTGTGTATGTTGTTGTGGTGGTGTGTTGTGTTGTCTTGTGTGTTGGGTTGTTATGTTGTTGTGTGTTATGTGTGTCTGTTTCTTTTCCATATCGGGCCAACAGAAGTTCAATCTAGTGATTGACTGTTTTGCCAACACTCACATGACCCGCTGGTTGGCTGCTGGGTCTTGTAGTCCAAATGAGCAGAAAGCCGTCCTCTCCTCTTCGCGCTAGTGTGTGTTAGTGTATGCGTGTAAGTTTGTGTGTGTGTGTGTGTGCGTACGTGTGTGTGTGCGCGTATGTGTGTGCATGTGTGTGTGTCACTGGTTTATTTGCCCGAATTGTATATGTGTGTGTGTGTGTGTGTGCGTGTGTCTGTTGTGTAAATGTGTGTCTGAGAGGGCATATTTGTCCATTTTCATTATGTTGTCTGTTGGTTAGAGCCCTTCTGGGCCATGTTGTCTTTGAATGTGTGCAATGATTTATTGCATTATGTAAGGTTGTACATTGTGGTGTGGCCGAGGGGCCTCATTTATTGTGTATTTGTGTGTTTTTGTGTGTGTGTCAGAAATCAATAGTACTCACCTCAGGTTGATCCAGTCTGGTATATAGAAGAGAACCATCTGCCTAATACACAGAGATCAATGCTGCAGCACGACACACACACACACAGGGTCAGGTATCTGATGTAATCAGCCTAGGTGTGTGTGGGTGTGCTGACAAGTCGGCAGCTTCAGAATCTGTGGGCGGCTGTTCAGACACTTGCTGCTGAATTCTTTTGTGTGTGTGTGTGTGTGTGTGTGTGTGTGTGTGTTTGAAAGAGAAAGAGAGAGAGAGAAAAGTGAAACTAAGAGAAGTGTTATTGAAACTTTTTTTTTAAATAAGAGGTGAATTTTTAAAGAGACAGTGTTTTTACAGAGTCATACCATGAAAGCTCTTTTCATAACCTTGATCACCATTTCTCTCCCTCCTTGTTTCTTCACCCTTCTCTATCGCTCTCTTATCCATCACACCACCTCTCATCCCTCTCTTACCTCCACTCTTTCTCTCATTCCCTTTCTTTCTCTCCCTCTCTCTCTCCTTCTCTCTCTCCCTCTGTCTTCCTCTCCTTCAGCAGATGTCCAGTAGTCAGGACCTGCGTAAGACGTGGAACCCCAAGTTTACACTGCGCAGCCACTTTGACTCCGTGCGAGCATTGGCCTTCCACCCCACCGAGCCTGTCCTTGTCACCGCCTCAGAGGACCACACACTCAAAATGTGGAACCTGCAGAAGATAGCGCCCACCAAGAAGTGAGCACACGCTCGCACACACTCACACACACACACACACACACACACACACACACACACTCATAAATCTCCAGACAAACACTTGTAGGAAGTGGAACCTGCACAAGACCTTGTCTGCACGTCTACACATGCATGCATACACACTCACACACACACACACACACCATGGACAAAGGGAAACATAGGCTCAGGTTATGAAGCATCTGGAAAACCATCTCACCAAAAAAAGATTACACATTCTTGCGTACAAGAACATGTCCACATAGACAAACATGCTCAATACCTTAAACCTGAAGCAAATAATTCCAACCGTAGAAGTGTGCACATGCGTGCGTGCACACACACACACAGTTTTTTGAGGCCATTCTCTTTGACAGTCACTAAACAATAATGGAAATCTAGTCATGCCTGAGAACACAGCTTGTGACTCAGCTGCTGTAGCTCAGGCTTAATATTTTATCTCTGCAGTCCCGCCCACTGACTTGGCCTGAGGTGACTGCATCTTAACACTCCTCATATACCTCTCTCTCTCTCTCTTTCTCTTTCTCTTTCTCTTTCTCTTTCTCTCTCTCTCTCTCTTTCTCACCCACTCACTCTTTCACTCTCCTAACTCACTCTCTCCTGCTCTCTAGTGTATGTGAAGGGGGAGATGAGTGATATGTACAGTACTGTAGCTCTCTTGAGTTGATTTAAAGATATGCTGTCTGACAGGAGCCTATACACTCCTTTCATATCTTATTTTCTGCATTTTGTTTCTTGCATACTCCTTTTTTTTCTTTCTTTCTTTTTCTTTATCACTGGTATATACACTATACTGTAGTATACTATAATATAAGTATACTGTATATACCCCTGATCCCGTGAGGGATCTGTTAAAACGGAGAAGTTTCTCTGCGTTTTGGCCTTGCGTCCACACAGCGCCGGCGTTTTGGGTGACCTAAAACAAAGTTTTTTGAAAATGGGTTCCAGAGTGGAAAAATCTGAAAACGCAGCCGTTTTGTTGCTGTGTCACCGTCACGTGACCAGAAGAGCAGTGAAGACCACGGCACACAACAAGCGGTAAAACCAACAAATGGAGTTGTGTTTGTGCTCTACACGCATGCGCTCTCTGGTGTTGGTGTGTCCAGTGGCTCTGGGTGTATCTGTTTACAGTGCCACATATAGATGTGGAATATGTATTACATCGTTTTCACCCAATGTTCCGTTGTCATGAGGACGCGGAATACGGGAAAGTTGTCGTGTGGACGGGGCTTCAGTCTCTGTATTTATCCCATCTGTGAGTGAGTGACACACACACACACACACACACACACACACACACACACACACACACACACACACACAGAGTGAAGTGAAGTACACACTAACCCCTAAGCAGTTGGCTGCCAGTTACAGCGGCACCTGGGGAACAATGAGGGGTTAGGGGCCTTGCTCAAGAGAGAGCAGTGCTCAGCCACACTAGCGATCTTGAGATTTGAAGATAGCTTTTCATATCTCACTTTTCTCTTTGTTTTCTTTCTCATGTACTCTCTCTCTTTCTCTCTCTCTCTATCTATCTCTCTCTCCCTCTCCCTCTCTATATTTCAGTGTGTTTTGTTTAGTGATTTATTAACTGACCCATTAACACTTCTTCTCTTCTTGTCCTTCAGGTGTGCTGCCCTTGATGTGGAGCCCATCTACACTTTTAGGGCACACCGGTGAGAAGACACACACACACACACACACACACACACACAGAGAGATACATGCACATATACATACACAGGAACATATGGTATGTAGGATATCTAATATCTTCCAAAGAGGATGGTACTATAAAGCATCATTAACCAGTACGATCTAGACAGTCTGACATACTGTCAGTTTGTGGTTCTGTATGCAGATCAATACATGCTTAAAGTACTTTAGCAATAAAATCAATGAAAAATATGTTTGATTGGGAATACTGCAAACACAGATTCATGACTGTCTCAGTACAGATGTCTGAGAGTCTCAAACAGTGGGCATATTCAGTTTCTAATGTGTGTGTTTAAAAAGGCAAGTGAATGATTTTTTTGTTTGTGTATGGTGCAGGGGTGCAGTTCTGTGTGTGGTGATGAGTTCTAATGGAGAACAGTGCTTCAGTGGTGGAGTGGACGGAACCATTCAGAGCTGGAACACTCCAAACCCCAACATCGACCCCTATGACTCCTATGGTACGGTCCCCAGTTTCCATGGAGTCTGCGAGGCCATCACCTTCACCCTCCACTCTTTCCCCATTCCCCCTCTCCCTCCACACTCCTATACTCTTTCTCACTTTCCCCCTTTCCTTTTGGATCCCTGCCCCAATTGCTCTTTTTTCCTTCCTTGTCAGTCTTTCGCTTTCACTTTTTCCTCTTATCCAGTCTTCATCTGTTCTTCTTTTTAACACTCCAGTTATACAACCCTTGCTACTTGCACAGGCCTTACTTCCCCCGTTAGTCCCAGTCAGCCTTGCGTGTTATACTGATAGGATTTACTATCTATTCTTCTCTCTTTTTCTCTATCTCTCGCTCCTCCCTCCTCGACCATACTGCCTTTACATTATTATTTTACAGGGAAAGAAATCTCACTTAACTGTGCACTTCTACAATTCATTTTTATTACTGTTCAATATAATTCTGTAATATGTTAAACTACATCTAATGTAGACTAATAGAAAAGTTATTGCAAGCAAGCTTGAAGCTCAGATGATTGTTAACATTTTGTTGAGCTCTACAGTAAAAAAGAAAAAAGTTGTCTTCAAAAAATATTCAGCTAATTTCTCTCTCTCTCTCTCTCAGATGCGTCAGTGTTGCGTGGTGCTCTGTGTGGTCACACGGACTCAGTGTGGGGCTTGACCTACAGCGTGACCCACCACCGCCTGCTCTCGTGCTCAGCTGACGGCACTATGCGTCTCTGGGATGCTGCAGACACCGCGCCTGCCCTCGCCAGCTTCAACCGGGACCAAGGTCCCCTATACACTCCTTAACACCTCCATCCTGACCTAAGCACACCTTCTCCATAACTGTGCATTCACACCAAGAGCTACTAAAGCTCTAAGCTTCTCTTGCTGGAAGTAGTTCACTTTGTTTGGACAGGAGCGACAGAAACGACCGAAGCAATAAAAAGCTACGAGCGACTAAACTTGGGCAACTACAGCGGCTAAAAGAACGTTAAAAACTGCTCAACTACTAAATGAAATGGGCACATCATCATCAGTGGGCACATTGTGAGCGATTAGAGCGACAAGAGCAAACACATATATTTAAGCAGCTATTTTTATTAGCGACAAAGGCGATTTTACAGCTTAAGTAGCTCTTGGTGTGAACACACAGTAACACACACACACTCACACTCACACACCCCAGGGTACGCTCACCTTTACATATGAATTTATTAATCCCATTGATGATGAGTGAGATAAAAGAAATAAACTGGCTAAAAACTGACAAATAAAAATGAACTGGCTATTTTATAATTAAAAGACCAACATGTTTCAACCTATCAGCTAAGTCTTTCAGACCACCAATGTCTCTGTTAGTCAACTAAAATTCATTGAACCAAGGTTTCATAAGTAATCCTAATTAAATCTTCTTAAAGACTGAGAATTTCTCAGGATTTCACTTTTTTGGTGTAGATGTGTAGTATTTGTGACATGGTTCATGTGATAACCTGAACATGCAAAGGTTTTGTGTTGTTCATTTGTTTGTTTGTTACTGTGTGTAGAGATGGGCATCCCCTCCTCAGTGGACCTGGTGTGTAGTGAGCCAGCGCACATGGTGACAGCGTTTGACAGCGGTCAGATCGGTATCTTCAACATGGAGACACAGCAGCTTCTGCTCAAACTGGACACGGAGACTGCTGGGGAGAGTGGTGCGGATACACACACACACGCAGACACACACGCACACACATACATACATACACACACACACACAATATATATCTAAATGAACTTTTATACACACACAGAACCACAAACATATCTATTTTTTTATGGGATGCAGTACTGAAATATATACACATATATATTACACCATTGGTTCCCAACCTGTGGGCTGCAGCCCTCTAGTGGGCCATCAAGGTATTACAGGTGGGCCATGAGAGGCCATTCAATTAAAAAATAAAGAAATAAAATAAATTCATTAATTAATAAAAATATCATGAAGGATTACTAAAAAGAATTGAAAGGTTCAAGTAAAAAATATATAAAGGGATTTACATTAAAATAAACAAAATTAAAATTAGTCTTTCCTTTCCTTTCCTTTGGTGTGCGAGGTTGGATTGGTATTGTGGGTAATGCTAGCAGCTAAATGTTATCATGGAGCCGTGGTTGTTGGAAAATATACTTAAATATAAATATTCTCGTCTGTCTAAGTCCCTTCACTCAGTTGCCACCTTGGAAAGCCTTCGGGCAGCTATTTGGGATTAACAAGACTGGTCACCATCAAAATGAATGGGGAGATATCCAGAACTGCAGATCGGTGGGTCACATCGACTTAAAAAAAAAAAAAAGTGTATTGTACGAATCCTTGTTTAGGTCTGAATTGAACTACCCTATTGAACTACCCTACCCTACTGAATTGAACTACTGAATTGATCAATCCAAACTAAAATAAACCTTAAAAAGCCATTATTTAAAAAGACATTACAACAGTAATTTGCTCACTATGCCTGTGCCAACAATCACAGGATGGCTATCACCATGGTGACTGAAGGTACATGGTAAACGAAAGGTCAGTCTTACCGCGTCCAACAATGCTGGTGACTTTCACCAGCAGGGCAGGACCACCAGTTTCTCAACTCCGCCATACTATACAATTCTATAGTATAGTTTAGAACACACACACACACACACACACACATACACACACACACACACACACACACACACACACTGTTGTTGTGTTGTGTTGTGTGATGTATTGTAGCTCAATGGGCATTACAGATTACAGTACAGCAACCCCACAAAGCACACCACAAATCTCACCTCTGATTCACACTCTCTTATTCCCATGTGTTCATCTCTCTCTCTTCTTCCACACTCTCTTATTCCCATGTTCTCATCTCTCTCTCTCTTCTTCCACACTCTCTTCTTACCATGTGTTCATCTCTCTCTCTTCTTCCACACTCTCTTATTCCCATGTTCTCATCTCTCTCTCTCTTCTTCCACACTCTCTTCTTACCATGTGTTCATCTCTCTCTCTTCTTCCACACTCTCTTCTTACCATGTGTTCATCTCTCTCTCTTCTTCCACACTCTCTTATTCCCATGTGTTCATCTCTCTCTCTTCTTCCACTCTCTCTTCTCACCCCCCCCCCCCCCCCCCCCTGTACTTACACAGATTATTGTGCATTACACGTACAGGCCCACCTTATTATGGAGTTATATTGTAATATGGAAACTGATCCTCTCTCTCTCTCTCTCTCTCTCTCCCCCCTTCCCTCCCTCCCTCCTATTCCAGATGTCTCCTCACACATAAATAAGGTGCTCAGTCACCCAACATTGCCCATCACCATCACTGCCCAGGAAGACCGACACATCCGTTTTTACGACAACAACACAGGTACAGCATTCCAGTAGGGTCACACAAAACCACAGAACACACACACACACACACACACACACACAAAGTGTTTTGTTATGTAGAACCACAGAACACACACGCACACACCAACACACACACAAAGTGTTTTGGTTTGTAGAACCACAGAACACACACGCACACACCAACACACACACGCAAAGTGTTTTGTTTTGTAGAACCACAGAACGTACACACACACACACCAACACACACACGCAAAGTGTTTTGTTTTGTAGAACCACAGAACGTACACACACACACACCAACACACACACGCAAAGTGTTTTGTTTTGTAGAACCACAGAACATACACACACACACACCAACACACACACGCAAAGTGTTTTGTTTTGTAGAAACACAGAACATACACACACACACACACCAACACACACACGCAAAGTGTTTTGTTTTGTAGAACCACAGAACATACACACACACACACACACACCAACACACACACACACAAAGTGTTTTGTTTTGTAGAACCACAGAACATACACACACACACACACACCAACACACACACGTAAAACAAGTGTTTTGTTTTGTTTTGTTTTTCCCCAGTAGCTACAGAATACATGAATTTAAATGGTTAGCTGGTTTAGGCTTGCTGTTTTTATATTGAGTACCCCTAAACTACATCCCGTGTGTGTGTGTGTGTGTGTGTGTGTGTGTGTGTGTGTGTGTGTGTGTGTGTGTGTGTGTGTGTGTGTGTGTGTGTGTGTGTGTGTGTGTGTGTGTGTGTGTGTGTCCAGATGTCCTCCCACATCCCACCACAGCTAATATACCGTATATGTTGACATGGGAGATGATGTTAGTGTGTTTATGGGAGATGATGTTATTAGGTGGTTTCGACATTACCTGACTTTATCAAGCCAGCTGCAGATGCCAGTGATGCATTCTGGGTAGAAAGCCATTTCATATTCCCATCCCCATGGCTCATTTGGGTTTTTTCTACCCAGAATCAAATGTGAACTGCAGTCGTCTGTGTTCATGGGAGAAATGTAGACTAGTGACTTGTGGCGGCCATATTGTAAAGCGTGTGACTCCTCTCCTAGGTAAACTCATCCACTCCATGGTGGCCCACCTGGACGCAGTGACCAGTCTGGCAGTGGACCCCAACGGCCTGTACCTCATGTCTGGCAGTAAGTAAACTTGAACTTGAAATCAGACTTTAGATTTTAGTATGACTTCTGACAGACCTTTGTTTTTGAGGTGAAACACTTGAATCAATGTCAGTGTTGTGTCCCAGTCACACAAATCATCAGTCAGTGGTCAACTTGCCTTCAGAATGCCTCCTTTTCAACTGCCATCACTCAGCTGTGCTGGAGCATTCCTAAGGGTCACCTGATTGTACTGATCCACTTCAGAGAGACATCTATATTAATGCTAAAACTCTGATGCCAGGTCGTCCAGAACTTATCAGAGGCAGTTGACTCAACACGTGCGCCTCTTTAGAGTGTGTGTGTGTGTGTGTGTGTGTGTGTGTGTGTGTGTGTGTAAACGGGGTGGACAGAACAGAAATTTTCTGATTACACACCGAGGTTAATACATTGATTTTGCAAAATCTGTGAGGTTAATACATGGGTGAGTGCTTTATACAGGACTGTATTTCTTTTCATCATTTTACTTCATCTGATCTGACTGTGATTCAGTAGGTAATGTTTAGTAAACTGAGGTTAAT
>JAIFZK010000168.1:2962500-2967500 GCA_027481765.1 Tenualosa thibaudeaui
GAAGTTTTGACTGGTGGTGTTGCATGCAAGCACTACAAACACATACATGCAGATGTGTGTACAGGTTACAATTTAATTAAGGAATCAGTTAAGCAACTAACAAATGTCTGGTGTTACTCCAGATAGACATATAAAGGGAAGGTCAGTATGCTTTTTTTATTATTTTATTTTATTTCTCTTCTCTTTTCATTTTTTTTTTTTTTTTTTGTAATTCATGGTCGTGTAGAAAGTTCAGGGAGACCATGTTACTTGGGTCAAAAAAAGCAAACAAAAAACAAATAACAAAAAAAGAAATTTGTGTATATATTTTATTGTAATAATTGTTATTATAGTGTCTTCTTTTTCATGATGTATTCTGCTCTTTTTTCTGAGATGGGAGATTGACATCTATCAATAACAATAATAAAAAGAAAATGTATTTCAATGAGGCTGTCTGCTTTGTCTATGAGGGAAGGGGGAAGTGGATAGTGGCAAAAAATCTCACATTCGGTTGCAAGACAAGAGATTTATTTTTTTTACTTAAATGTGGTGTTTTTGGGCATGCACCCTTCGTCAGATGTAAAGCATAATTAAACAACACCCATATGTAGACAGAGATCAGAGGATCATGTGACCACCGTAATTGGTGATGTTAACGAGCAAAAATTAATCACTAATATTTATCACACAACATGCAATCTGGAGTCCTTTTTCAATTACAGTGCAATTCACATTTTAGTTTAGAAAAACAGAACAAAGGAGTATCAAAAGGTGACAAACAAATGGCATAATAAATACATCAGGAAGGGCAAAGTGAGCCTCTATTCTTTAGGGAGCATGCTAGTGTACCATCCAGATTTGCCCTGATGTAGTTGATAGTTGACAAAGTGTAAGTCGCGTCTGCTAAATGCATAAATGTAATGTAAATGTACTCCAAGAAGGTGGTTAAGTAACAAACCAGAGTAAGTTAAGCCGGATGTAGTGGTAAACCCGATAATAGAAGAGTCTAGAGTCATCATTCTCTTAACTAAACAAAGCAAGTAGGCTACTCTATTAGGAGGTTTACCATGTTTTCTAGGTTAACTTACTCAGGCTTATCACCTAGCCACCTTCTTGGAATACCCTCTAAATCTCTTAGTTGATATTTACAACAACAATAACAGTAATATGCGTTATTTAGTAGACTAATTATGTCTTCATAATTCATGTATGTTTATGTTTGTGCATCCATTTGAAATTCGCTGTATTGGAGTTTGTGAGTACTTTGGTAGTAATACATTATGACCACAGGGTGGTGCTAGAACCATGCATTTAGTCACAGATCAGTCATCTGTTATAAATAGACCCTTCCTCTCACCTGTCTGGAATGGAATGGATTTCTTTTAGAGAACTTCTAGCTTTTATTTCAAAGGACTAAAGGTTCTTTGCTCAGCTACTTGGTCTGGTTACAATCACCTCACACCCCCAGAAAACCACCCACATCTCCCAATTTGATTCTCTTCCTAAATTGCACTGTATAAACAAATCAACAAAAACTAAATCATCAGGGGGAAAAAATTACTACAAATTTTCTTTAAACTAATAAGACTCTCTCATAAGACTTCAGATCTAGACACAGTTATACTTTGCAGGTAATGATCATTTCCTTGATTCTGCACACATGCATGTTGCACTAGACACCACTAATTATCTTCAGAGCATGCTCTGTGTCTTTAGCATTAATTATGTGCATGTAATTGCACATGTAAATGCACATGTCTCTGTTACAGTAAAGGATTATAGGGTTATAAGGTCTCCTGTAATGATAGACTGGAATTTTCCAAAAAAGGGAGACATGTTATAAACCTGTGTGTGTGTGTGTGCGTGCGTGTGGGGGTGGGGGGGAGAAAGAGAGTGTGTGTGTGTGTGTGGGTCTGGAAATAGGGTGAGAGTGCATAATTATAACATTATAATAAGACCACTCTGCTCTTTTGACACCATTATGCCAAAGTCTACTTGTAGCACAGTAGAATGCAAAGGTGACCAAATTAGGCACTTCTTATTGTTGCCTCTCCTTAAGACTTGCAATTACAGACAATATGGATATAATGTGAAAAGCCTGTCATTCTTCCCCTCTACTGATGCCTTGAGCGTAACTGAAGACCTGTGTTGCAAAAGGAGCTTTAAATTTTGTATGTTTTTACCCCTTTCATATTTTTCACATAGCAATCACCAGAGTAAAGAAGCCTTATAGTCTTTCATTTTACATAGTTTAGTGCAGATAACTTAACCATTTGATTTGCATTTGTGACCATGGAGTTTATAAAAGATAAATTATAAAGATAAAGATTATAAAGATATAATTATTAAGACTGTTAAAGGTAAGCATGCTCAACACATGCTCAACAACAACACTAACCTCGTATTTGAATATTTCATATTCCTTTTAAACACTTTGAAGCATCACACTCTCGTTACAACCTCCTTAGCTCAAATGTTCCCATTTTTTTAGTATGTGTGACAAAGTCTTCTTTTCTGTTGTTTACTAAATTGTGAGCGAGTCTGGGCCAAGTCATTTTTTTTTTTCCTTCTCTTCCCAGCACACCTCAGACTCCTAAGCTGGTGTCTGGGAACGGACGCCCGGCTGCTACTGATGAGCCTTCACTCTCAATCCCCCAGTCATATCATCTCTGATTAACCTGGAGCAGCATCAGATGCTAATTCTGCACCAGCTAGCCCTCCTGCAGCGAGCTATCCAAGGCGCCCCCAGTGTCCTAGATTTGTTACAAAGCCTATAGGGGATTTATCCTGATCAGTGAACAGTTTGGCCAAGATTGGGCTGGATGATGGCTGAATCTCAATGTCTCTTTCTTAAGTTATAACCTCTAAAAACGCAAAGACAAATCAATCAACATGGCTAGTCTTTAAGGCATTAGGAGCTTAGGCCGCAGGGGAGATACAGAGATTTAGCTCTCATACCATTAGTATCGTGCTTCTCTATAGCATAGATAAGCACATTCAGTTACTGTTTTGTGTATGATATAAGCTATAAATAGGCTATACATTGTTGTGCCTAGATTAGCACTAACAGGTGATTAGCCTTGTATGACTGTTATTATGGGTAAATGTGTTGTCAGGTTGCTTATAGTGACATTTCTGCTTTATTCATTATCTTCATTTAATTACATTGTGCCTTCCAGTGTTAAAAAGGTGTTTTTAATTTAAAGTCTAAATAATCTGTTAGTATGACTTCTTTAGTAAGATTTCTTGGCAGCCGAGTAGACAGCAGAGCTTCAGTTGAGTTGCCTTTGAGGGTTTTGTCTTCAAAATGACCCCACAGCATCCAGTTCTGGTTAAGTCACAACGTGTTTTTTTCCTCCCTCTGAGGCAGAGTCTGTAATAAACTGGCTGTCTTTCAGACCGAGTGCAGAGTAGGATGCCATGCACAGACTGAAGGCACAGTCCACTACTCCAATGCACCATTACACCCGAGACTTGTATGTCACTGGTAGGTCTTATTCACAGTTCACAGTTCTCTTTGTTTAGTTTGTGCTCTGTCAGGGACAATTTGTTCTGTCTCCTGAAATTGATCGGGGGAAAAAAAGTGGCTTGAACAAATACACATGTAACCAATCAACACTTTTGACTCAGGAGCACAACCGGTCGGGGTCCAATTTAATTGGTTGTTAAATATAACAACAACCAGTAGGCCAACCATTAGCTGTATTTTTAAGGAAAAAAATAATATAAAAATATGATCTCAGTACACCAACGGCCAAAAGACAAAATACAGGGTGACTAACAATATAAGCCTATGGGGTATTCAGGTCCATTGTCAATGTCCCCATAACTGAGATTGCATTAGACACCACTTTGTACCAACTTCAATCCAGTGAGACAGTCACTGAGAAATCCCCAGAACATTTGTCTTAAAGGAGCAGCCAGGCCTGATACTTGGCCAACAGTTGTTGATGTTTAAAGTCGATACAGCAAATCAAATTACACCTCTCCCCGAGTGTGTTCATTTGGGAGAACACATCAGTTAGCTGGAGTACAGGATGTTTTGGTTGGTGTTTGCTGTTTGTTTCCCTTAGTTCCAGATCCAGTGGGTTGTTTAGTGTAAGTGGCTCCCTTTCCCAGGGCTCAGCTAGATCTCAGTGGGACTAAGCTGATCAAATGAAGAAAACGTAAAATAAAAAATAAATAAATAAATAAATAAAAAGTTGTTGAAATGGGATAAGGAAGATCAAAGTTGCCTACACAGTTTTGACATTAAACCACCAATATGAAACAACCCACCTGAGCTGTACAGGAGCAGAAAGACACTGGAACAGACATAAAGTATATGATCGATATGATCTGAAAATAGTCCCTCCTTATTACGCCAGAATGAGTGTATAGTTACATGTCATAGTAGCCTAGAAAATCGACATGTTTCATTTTCAGTTGGTCTTAGTACATATTGAACATACAGAAGAGTCAAGTTTTAAATAGGAAGTCAAAAGTCAGAAATATTAGGATTCTTAGTCACTTCTGAGCAAGATTCCCTAATGGTCTAATCTGATTCAATCATCTATGCTAGGCTGGAGCTACGACTTCATTATACAGCTGCCAGTTCGTTATACGGTCTATGCTGTATCAAATTTTCACATTCTTTTTCCTACTGACTGCACTCAGTGACCTGGAGCAACAGGGCTATGGATTAATTCACACTGGATTTCTCCTTCAACTGGATCAGGAACAGTGCTACAGAAAATAGTTGGGGACAATACTATACTACTAATTCATACAAGACCACTTGTACAAGTTTTCAGGAACCTTCCATTTCCACTCAAGAAATTTCGTTGTCAAAATATTCCAGTTCTTACTCTGACAAACTATCTAAGCATCTCTACTTCATACAGAAGATCGTCGACAAAGGAATGGAGACCAAGGCTTTTTTTTTATTCTCCTCACGACACACACACACACACACACATACCTGACGACAATATACACACTCTGCAAGGTTTCTATTTACAATCACATATAAAAGATTTACA
>JAIFZK010000168.1:2972500-3020000 GCA_027481765.1 Tenualosa thibaudeaui
AGAAAAGCGTCTGCTAAATGCATAAATGTAAATGTAACTGTGAATAGCACAACATTAGTTCAAATGGATAGATTACTAGGGGGGTGGTTTTTATCTCTTTTTCAATTATGGATATTGTCCTTGAATATATCTGCATTCTTCCCATGTTCCAGGAGACAGCAAAAGTAATACTCTTTTGAGGACAAACAGAATGGATGTTGCATCTGTGATAAATACTTCATATGAAAATTAGCTCCTCCATCCATCGGACACACACACACACCACCCTCACTCTATTTTTTTCATTCTCTCACACACATTACTCACTTTTTCATACACACACATACACACATACACATTAGATTAGGCTGTCTGACATGGTGCATAATTCACAATCCCATTTAAGGAAAGCAACTCTGTCAGGAGAGTTTGTGTCCAATCATAAATCTCTCAGACCAAGGTTGTTTGCTGCAAAATGACGTTGAGTCTTGAGTCAGTACTGATGAGACAGATGTAACACATGTATTGTATGCATGGTCTATTTAAACAACATGTCAAACAACAGCTGTGTCTGTGTGTACTCCTTTATCAAGATGTAGCTGTATGCTACTCACTGTAAAGGTGCATAGATCAAAAGGGTTAGGTATGAGGTTCTGTGTGACATGACGTTTTGCAGTGTTAACTATTTCTGTCTCCATAGTTTATGTACTATATATTATATATTATATAATAAGTGTTTTGTTGTTGGTCATTTGCTTGTTGTTGTTGTTGTTTACCTTTGTTGGGGTGACATCCTTTGATGTATCTGGTGATGCTGATGATGGTGAGTGTGTTGATGCTCCCGAGGCCAAAGAGCAGCGTGCAGAACCCATCCACCTGACCCACACATAGGTACACACAGGGACATGCACGCACACGCACACACCCACACACACACCTGAGGTCAGACATAACATTCAGCATGCAACGTCACCTAAAGCACAATTCAAGTGAAATACATAGTGAGGGGCGTACAGAGGTAGATCTAGGGGGTGTTCCAAGTAGGTGGTTAAATGGTAAGCCAGGGTAAGTTAAGCTAGAAGAAGTGGTAAACCTCCTAATAGAGTAGCCTGCTGGCTCTGTGTCGGTAACAGAATGGGGACTCTAGGCTCTTCTATTATCAGATTTATCTCTACCTCTGGCTTAACTTAGCTAATGTCAATGTAGCATTGTGAATGTTAATTTATGCACATTTTATATCATAACTTGATCTATGTGCATAAAAAAGAAAGCAAAACAAGAATACGGTAGGCAAAAAATTATATGCAGGGGAAAAAATACATGCCATGAAAAAAAAGAATGCCTCAATGTGCACAAGGGAAAATCAGTATAAGGAAGGAGGTTGAGAACATGCTGAGGGCACTGGTATGCCTATGTCGTAGAGCTGAAGAACTAAGAACAATCAAGTAGACACCGGAAGCTATTAAAGTCACACAAGAGACATGTAAAATGCTTAAAACGTGTTGCTTGGAAACTGAGAAAAGTTCCTTGAGAGAAATGAGATTTATGAAGCATATGAACACACAGAGTAAAGAAAATTGCATGACTGAATGTCATTCTTTCTGTCCGTTTGGCCTCCTTTTTTGACAAAAAAGGGGTCATCTTTTCAAAAAAAATTCTGCTGAGTGCTGTTATGTCACCAGGCTCATTATGCCATTACGTTCCTGGAAACAATGAGAGGAATAAACTCCACTGGACACACGCTCATCCCTCAGAGGGTGGCCGCCCCTCCCACCACCACCACCACCACCACCTTCTGTGTGTGTGTGTGTGTGTGTGTGTGTGTGTGTGTGTGTGTGTGTGTGTGTGTGTATGTGTGTTTGTGTGTATGTGAATGTGAATGAGCGGCAAAGAAGGTGAATCCTAAGCTCTGACCCCTCAAAGACTTAACTGGATTCAACTTGTGTGTTTGTGTGTAAGAGAGAGAGAGAGAGAGAGAGAGAGAGAGAGAGACTGAATCCTAATGCCCACCGCTTAAGCCCTAAGCTCTGAACCCTCAAAGACTTAACTGGCATGATTCAACTTGTTATGGTTAGTGGGCAGATTGAGCTCTCACATCATCATGACCAAGTGACCCCAAAGTGTGGCTGTATGAGCGTAGGTGCATGTGATGGTATCTTTGGTTGTGTATGTGTGTGTGAGTCTGTGTGTGTGTATGTGAGAGAGAGAGATGCTGTCCTGGATGGTTGGTGCAGTGACAGGTACCATCTGTGAGTTCTGTCTGAGGTCAGAGTAGCAATGCCTCTCAGTCTGACCAATGAGAGGTCACAGACGGGCAGGATTTATGGGAGCCGCAGACGGCTGGCAGACACAGTCGGTTTGTCATGAGCTTTGTCTCAGTCACCTTCTCCACACTCTCTCTCTCTCTCTCCATCCTTTACTCTGTTTCACTCTCTTAATCTGTCTACAAGGCTTTGTCCTTCTCCTCTCTTACTTTCCCATTCTCATTCCTCCTATTTTGATCTCTGTGTTCTATCTATCTATCTATCTATCTATATAACTATTGATCTGTCTATCAAGTTTGCTGTAGTGGGTATACTGTCTGTGACTGTAGAGGGTTTAATGTGTTTTACTATTACATTGTAGTCTGTATTGCAGCCTATGTTTTTATCTGTCAGTCTGTCTTCCTGCCTGTGTGTCTATTTGTCTGTCTATTATCTGTCTTTTGAAAATGTCCTGTAATGAATAAATAGTGTTATGGTACTGTTGCTGTATTGCTGTATTAGTGCTATGTTGAATGCTTGACTGTATGTTAAATGATTTTGTAACCCTATTGGAAACTATTTATTCATTGTTTTAAAGGTGGATGTTTTTGTGTTGCATGTGCTATTTGACCCTTTTCCTTTGCCATACTCTCTCTACCTCTGCTTAGGTGCCTTGTGATTGGGTTAAATAGGAGCACCAAGAGTTCCAAGCTCGTGCTGCTGAGGAAGGCTTCTGCTGTGGGGACTGTTGGCTGTCTTTCAGCTTGGGGCATTGTTTTCCACTTTTGTATTGTTAATTTACTTTAACTTGCCTTAACGTTAATATACCCCACTGGTTGGGCATTACTTCTAAAGGTATTTTTATGTTGGTTACTTGGGTCAGTGGTGGGTTGTTGTTTGCCCCTGTAGGGCCAACTAGTAAGAGGTGTAACAGTCAGTCTGTCTTTCCATCTATTGGTCAGTTTATCTGTGTCTCTGACTGGAACTGTTTCTCCAACTGACAAACTGTCTGTCTGTTGGACAGTCTGACTAAGACCATCAGTTTCCCCCACTTGTGAGGGGACCAACACACACAGATTCTCCTCCTCCATGTTTACTTTCCTCTTCTCTCTCTTGACTTGTTCACACGTCAAGACAAGCTGCCGTCATTTGCACCCATTATCGGCTTATAATGGACCTCCCATCCCCATTGAAATCATTATTCTATCACCATGTGAACCAAAACATCACACCTCTTCTTTCAAAAACAAGGTGACAACATCACTTCCCACGTTTGAAAAACTTGTCATGAACTCGTCTTCCCCTTCAACGTGTTCTTTGTGCTGTTGTCACGTGAACCAAACGAAGTCACACTTCCTCTCTCTCTCTCACTCGTTCACATGCATCAACAACTTGTCAGTGGCCCAAGACACACAATGTGTGTATGTGTGTGTGTGTGTGTGTGTGTGTGTGTGTGTGTGTTTATAGGACAAAAAATAGGAGGCTTTTCGCACTTCATGTTCCGTCAGACAAGCGACGCGGGCAAACGAGACAAGATAATGGGGACATGCTCCACCCCGCACATCAACAGAGGCGGGCAGGACGAGGCAGAGCCTCTGAGCATAGACCTGTCAGCATGATACTGAGGGACATCTCCAACAGGTACATGTCCTCAACTAAAATAGACTTCAAAAACAATCACACAGAGCAACTTTTCCTGCTGTCTTAGGAAGGGCCTTAGTAACCAAGTAGATGGCCTACGACGATCAGTACAGATAGATCGTATAGATATACATGTATCTATTTATAAATCTGCTAGATGTATTTGTAATTATTTGTCTGAATGTGCCTGTTTCTCCCTCGCGCTCACATGTATTTTAGCACAGAGTTTCTGAGGCCAAGATGATGACTGGTTCAAAGGCCGTGTCTCTACCCTAGCCAATGTGTGTGTGTGTGTGTGTGTGTGTGTGTGTGTGTGTGTGTGTGTGTGTGTGTGTGTGTACAGGCCAGTATGTAAGTATCTATGTATGTCAGAGTGTTCCTCTGTCTCCACCTGTGTTACATTAACATGGAACAGAAAAACAAGATGTAAGACACAGGTACGAAGCAATGAAGAAAAAGCATGAAGTGTTCTCTCTCACTCTACCCCTCCCCCTCTCTGTATGTGTCTCTCTCTCTTTTCTCTCTGCTTCCTCCTTATCTCTCCCTCCCTATCTTTCTCTCCCCCCTTCTAGAGAAATGTGACAAACAGCCAGCTAACAATGTTTGTCTGAGTGTCCATTCGTCATAGAGAGATGGGAGTTATTCATAGACACCCAGCCACCCCCCGACACACACACAACCCCCACAACCCCCACCATCAACCCCCACAACCCACAACCCTCAACCTCAACCAACCCCCCACAACCCTCAACCCTCAACCAACCCCCACAGAATTTCCCAGAATTTTTTTCATGGAAATATATAAAAATCTATATTCCCTTTTTCATTCAGAGGCATTCCCATTCTCATACCTGGCATGTCCACACGGAGGTGACGAGGAAGCCGTTGTCTTGGAAGACGTTGAAGATCTCGATGATGCCTCGGGAGTAGCCGAACACAGAGATGCTAGCGTCGGAGATGGCCAAGTTGAGGGTCAGGTAGTCGGTGGGCTGGAGGCTGAAGCGTTGTCGGAAGAGGACAAAGATCACCACACTGTTGCCAAACCAAGACAGCCAGCCTAGAGATTGAGAGATAGAGAGAGAGAGAGAGAGAGAGAGAGAGAGAGAGAGAGAGAGCGAGAGAGAGAGGCACAGGGAGAGATGCAGAGGTTAGCTGGTGCAAGCTATTCAGACAACATAGCACTCTTGTTATCTGATATGTATATGTATCTTAGGAGAGTGCTTTGTGTGCTACAATATATAAATATGTATAGAGTGTTTGGATGCAGTCTCTCATTTATACTACTAACAAATATATATATTTATATTTATATATATATATATATATACACACACACACACCACTGTCTGTTCATCATTCTCTATTTGCATTTTACTCTATACAGTCAGATGGTTTTAAGTCGTGGGCTCACAAAGACATTTCTATGTTTAGAAACAATTATGTTCATTAGCTGCAATGGTTTACACCTGAGAACTCTGCACAAAACAAAGCACCAAGAAACATTTGATTCAGATGATGTGACGTGTAGCCCTATTTAGGAAATCTAGTCTACCACTTAACTCAGAGCAGCAGGGCATTTCATTGTTTCAAAGAGAGAGATGCTGGGCTATTCAGACTAATATTATGTCATTATATCAAATCATCATTAAAGTTTTTTTTTTTTTGTAAAAAACAGTGCTTGAGAGAATGAGTTTGACCTAAACTTGATGTTAGGACATATCTGCAATGTGTGGTATTTAAACAAGGTCATTTATATCTCTTGAGCAACAGCAACCTTGAGGCTATAACATTGGATTCCCTTAGGTCACTGATGGTCGCTGTCTCAAGACTCAAGTGAATCAAGCCCAGCACAATAGCATAGCCTTACACGTAGGCACTTTCAACTTATGAGGTAACTTTGTACCATTTGGCATTTGTACCAACAATTAGGATATAGAGAGCAGCTGTGTTATGTGAGACTCGCTCAGAACGAAAATCATGCTTTATCTCCCCTGTTCAACCCTCAGACTCGAGGGAGACTAGATGTCCAAATGGACATGACTCATTCAGCCACTGACTGAGACTGACTTATGTGACTTTTCCCTTCAACTTCTTTGTAATTTTTGTGTCAAGGGTCAAAAACATGTCATGGTAAAAAAGGTAGAAGTGGGATAATGTAAGAGACAGGGTCTTCTGACTGTGGGCCTCTAGGGTTTTTCTCTCTTTTTGTTTGTTATTTATAGTTATTTTCTCTTTTTTGCTTTGATCCATTTTCAGTGTGAAACCTTCTCAGAATGTTTACTTCATGTCTTAATATGTCTTTATGTCTTACTTACTCTGTGTCTCTTCTGAGCTCTTACTGCTTACTTGCACAAACATTTTTTTTTATGTTTGGTATCAATTCCGAGAGTAAAAAACACAACTGCATTTGGGAGACTGGAAGATCAGACAGGATTCATATTTACTACTATACACTTTTACAGTACTTGCATTGCAATTTGTTTCCAGGCCATGTAATCCATTATCATCCAGGGTGTTTTTCATCAGCAAAGTGTGCTAGTAATGACTAAATTATACTTGACAGAATACACATGACAACTAGTTGACACACTTGCATATAATGACTCAAGCATTAAGCTAATGCCTATTTTTTGTGGGAGGGCAAACTATTCAACAGTGAATCTGTACAGCACAGTTTTAAAAATAATTTTTGAGCAGACAACAGGCAACTGCATGGATGTACACACATTTTTGCTGTTTGTCTGAAGTATTGAGATACTGATTTTATGATATAAATAAGTGACCAGATGATGTAGATTGTTGAACTACTAGAAATGCAACAATATGACTTTAAAAAAGGATTTAAATAAAAAGTATATAAATATCCTAAATATCCTAAAAACAACTTGCTAATATATATATATATATATATATATTTCAATTAAAGGCTTAATAGCCTGTTAACATTGTTTTGTTTATTTTAAACATAGCCCTCTGTTACTGATATGATATGCTTTTCATGTTGAACTGATTTATTTATCTGGAATGTGATCTCTGCAGTCCAAGTCGTAAGACAGAGACCTTCAAAACTGTTGAATATAGAGAAGATATTGATAAGTTTGACACTTTCTTTCTTTCTTCAGGTTTGTTACCATAAAGAAACAAGTTGCATAATAATGATTGTAAGAGAATAGGAATATATCAATAATTCTACTTTGAAAAACAGTGTTATATACAACCTTTCATTTCAAAGCCATGGGGATACTATGCCTTTTATAAAACTTGGAGAAACCCAATACAAGACATGCACTGCGTAAACTGTGAATGGATTCCCTACCTAATCATCTCAGCCTCGGTTCATGAAAGGGTATGGAAAGATACCCCGTTTGGCTGACTTCCATCCTGACCTCGAAGCAGGCTAGTTCATACAAGTGGCTTAGACAGGCCCTGAATGGGCAGGCGAGAGTTACTTCCCATCCTGTTCTCGGCTACTTATAGCACCTGATCCGTGTGCTTGGACGTAATCCACACTACGCGTTTATCTTAGCTTCCAACACAATTGACTTTTAGGCAACAAAGGTAATCGCGAAAACGAAGGCACTTTAATAACAAAACATGACTACAACAACGGTAACTGACCTCTGACAGACCTCTGACCTCTACAGAATATTAGAGGACAAGCCTCAAGTGTTAAAAAAAGTTCTATAACAAGAATGAACAAAACATTTACATACGTTACCTAAACGCAAAAACAAAATGCGACAAAGTCTAGTCTCTAGCACTAAAACATTAAAACATTAACCTGTTAAAATGTTTACCTGCTTGTACACCCTGTAGTGTGCCCATTGATAATGAAAAGTTATACCCACCCAGAATCAACAGGTAGACACCAATGATAGTCTCTCCTTGATCCGACAATGGGGGATCTCTGCTCATGAGGCTGAAGTTGTTGTTCCTCCATGGAATGTCAACCACTTGCGGCGGGATCCTAATGGACATTTTCGCTTTTGTGGTGGCAACTCCTTATATCACAGTCTTTCTATGGTCCGCCGTCATGAATGAATTTCTCAGCTGCTTACTCGAGTATTTAACAGAGTTCCAGTTCAAGGTTTTGGTCAGGCGCATAGCACTTCGACTACATGGGAACTCTCTTCCTTCTTCTCCAGGTGAAATCCCTTCTAAAAATACCACTGCGATTCCCTGTTTCTTGACCACCGGGGATGACGCTAGTCTCTATAATCCAAGTTGTAGAGACAGACAGACCGATAATTAATGACCAACCGCGCGTGAAAATACGGGCGTTAGTTGCCGCATCATTTCAGTAAATAAAACTCGCTAACAGCTCGGCTCGAGAGAGAGAAGAGTTTAAAAAGCTGGTTGTAGGGCGAGTAGGTCCGGCGCACGCATACGTACACGCAAAATGCTGTCGCTGTCCAAGGTCCTGATTGTTATGCACAAGTCTCATAATCGGATACGGCAGGAACCCAATCATGCCAATGATTTTGATGGGTACTGATAGTCTCTCTCTCTCTCTCTCTCTCTCCCTGTGTGTATGCGCGCGCTTGCATGCGTGTCTGCGTGATGTTGAATTTTATTATATATTCTTTTAATTTTGTTCTTCAGTGTAAAGGGATTACAGGGATCGCTCTCATTTTCCAACTCTGATTTTCAATGTGAAGGACCAAGTATTTTTACAGCATGGATTGCCTACTGTTAACGAGAGAGAGAGAGAGAGATCATCAGTCAATGTGATTCATGGTCATTAATTGTCACTTCAACAGATCAGTCGCTTTGCCACATGTACGCTTCTGCGTGTCTGGTGAAGAACAAAGGTGTGTACGCTCACATGTATACTGTATGTACGGTAACAGCTTAGGCTGCCGTAAAGGCGTAAAAGTCTCGTGGCAACCGAGGCGCACGGTGGGGTGAAAGGCGCACGGGGACCGAGGCCTCCACCTGCAATCTGGGGAGCCTAATAGGATCACAAGGCAAACGAGCCAGAGCAAAATCCTCTAGATTAGCCCAGCGGGATTCATCCCATTTTCTCTAAGGAAGAGAGACTCTTTCACGAAAGTGACACGACGAGGAAAATATGTGTAGGAGACGTCTGTTAATACTGTCTCACTGTTTGTTTGTGTCTGTCTGTCTGTCTGTCTGTCTTTCAACTGTCTGTCTATTTCACTGGTCACCAGCTCTCTTCTCTCCAGTAGTCTTTCTGTGTGGCGACATGTCACGTAGGTGTAGCTTTAGTGTTGTTTGCGTAATACACCACTTAACCACAATTACCTCCTAAGTGTGAGAAGCGCAAATAATGGTCTATTATTTGACGAGTCCCCATTTTACACACACACACACACACACACACAGACACACGCGCACACGCGTTCCATGGTCTCTCCACCGCTGTGTGACTCATTCTTTCCGAAGCAGGACACAATGCTATTTCCCGCCTGCTGTTTTTTATGCGGAAGCATTCTAATCACTTCATCACCTGACTATATGTCCCTCTCATCTATCTATTTGTCTCTCTGTCTGTATGCATCGGCCTATATATAGAGATGTTCCTACACCATACTGTGATAAACCCCCGCGGAGACAGATCCTACGCGTGCCAAGGCCAAAGTGGTGCTTACGACGACTCTCTTGGGAGAAATGCACATGTACAGCATCAACTGCAAAGGGTTACTGGGCAAAACTTACTGTTACCTAGCCCGTTTAGAGTGAACGTGAACGGGAAGAGGTGCAACAGGTGGTCCAGTGTCTCCTCGTTGACGACAGCCCCCGCCCCCGTTAGCTGACACCTCTCTTTAATCCGTATTCCCGTGTTCGGTGCATGTACAGAGGGCACCGCAGACACCCCACGACGCCCCCTGTCGCGCCTAAAGGGCTTTTCTCAGAAAGGAACACATCCATGACTATATTTGATTACTGTAAGCGCACAGGCACCCCGCCGGAATAAACAACAGGGTGTAACCGACGATTTAATAGCAGGGCCTGTGACTCGCAAGAACTGGTAAAAGCACGGTCGGGGAGTGCAGTTGCGGAATTGTCATAAAAAATGTGTGCTTCCGCCTGGGAGTTTCTCTCTCTCCCTCACACACACACAAGCCCGTGTGGACATAGGATGTGTCCAAAGCGACGCCACGTAAATGCAGCATAGTTGCCCAGCGCCCTTGAATGTGAATGCACAGTACCATCAAAGAGCCCAGTGTTCCCGATGCTAATGGATGCAGATGATTTATCTGTATTCCCCCCTCAATTTCTATACATACTGTGGAAGCCCATTTCTGCTGCTAAAAAATGGAGTCAGTATTTTCATATACTTGAGTAAAAAAACCTGACGTACTATCACAAAATAATGTAATGGTCAATGTGATAGTCAACATCTTGAGTCTCACAAGTCAAAATATTGAGACACTGCATCTTCTCAAAATAATAGATACTATCTCATTACTTGGTATCTGAAAAATTCACATGGCACATAACACTAGACATTTAATTAATACCTATGGACAGTAGGCTATGCACAACTGCTAACAGGAGTCATTACAAAACACTAATAAACACCTTAAAGACCCTGATGGTTGAAGCTGCTTTTCTACATTGCAGAGTGTACACATTACCAGTGTGTGTTTGTGCTGTTAACAGGTCCATTAGCACTGGTAATCTCTTCACTACTATGCTGGTCATTGATATCATGTCCAACGCCCTGAATGGCCCCAGTCCAGGCTTTCATCATGATGTCTGAACAGTAAAGAAGGTTAAATGGAAAATTTGGTAAATGATGATCATTTCTGACCTTGACACACATACAGGCCTGTCTCTGGGCCTGTGTGGACTGCAGCGTTACAGCGCTATCTCTGGGCCTGTGTGGACTGCAGCTCTACAGCGATATCTCTGGGCCTGTGTGGAGTGCATTGCTACAGCGCTATCTCTGGGCCTGTGTGGACTGCATTGCTACAGCGCTATCTCTGGGCCTGTGTGGACTGCAGCGTTACAGCACTGTCTCTGGGCCTGTGTGGACTGCAGCGTTACAGCACTATCTCTGGGCCTGTGTGGACTGCAGCTCTACAGCGCTATCTCTGGGCCTGTGTGGACTGCAGCGTTACAGCACTATCTCTGGGCCTGTGTGGACTGCATTGCTACAGCGCTATCTCTGGGCCTGTGTGGACTGCAGCGTTACAGCACTGTCTCTGGGCCTGTGTGGACTGCAGCTCTACAGCGCTATCTCTGGGCCTGTGTGGACTGCAGCGTTACAGCACTATCTCTGGGCCTGTGTGGACTGCAGCGTTACAGCGCTATCTCTGGGCCTGTGTGGACTGCAGCTCTACAACGCTATCTGGCCCTGTGCTGAGTACAACGCTCTTTTTTCTTTCATTCATTCATTCTTCTATTCATCCTTTTTTATCTTGTCTTGTCACAGATCAAGAACAAAACACAGAGTGTGTAGTCAAATACAGATGAGAGGAGAGATTCCCTTTCAGTCTGATTTCTTGATCCTCTGGACAGTGCGAGTTGGCCTGAGCCAAGTGTTTACTTACTAATAGCTATGACCATTTGACATCTCTCAATGTCACATAATCCTTACACCAATGACTGTCTCCTAAGAGGATTTGCCTGCTCTGTGTGCCCTGCAGCGCTATCTCTGGGCCTGTGTGGACTGCTGCACTACAGCGCTATCTCTGGGCCTGTGTGGACTGCAGCGTTACAGCGCTATCTCTGGACCTATGTGGACTGCCTTGCTACAGCGCTATCTCTGGGCCTGTGTGGACTGCAGCTCTACAGCACTATCTCTGGGCCTGTGTGGACTGCTGCACTACAGCGCTATCTCTGGGCCTGTGTGGACTGCAGCGTTACAGCGCTATCTCTGGGCCTGTGTGGACTGCAGCGTTACAGCGCTATCTCTGGGCCTGTGTGGACTGCCTTGCTACAGCGCTATCTCTGGGCCTGTGTGGACTGCAGCTCTACAGCGCTATCTCTGGGCCTGTGTTGACTGCAGCGCTACAGCGCTATCTCTGGGCCTGTGTGGCCTGAAGTGCTGTCTCTGGGCCTGTGTGGCCTGAAGCGCTGTCCCTGGGCCTGTGCCCAAACTAGTCTCACTTTCAGCAGTCTCACTTTTCAACACCTTAAAAGAATCACTGTTTTGTCACTCCGCCTCTGTGATCAAAGTCTGAAGTTGCAGTGTGGTTATTCTTAGAGCACATGCTAGTTTTCACTCTCTACTTCTGCTTAATTAATCTGAATATGTTTTGATAACATTTATCACATTTCAAATTTTTCAACTCAACAGGTCCTAGTGAACCTTTTCCTTCAATACAGCCTAGCCATGACACCTACAGGTCAGAAACAGCATTTTCCACAGTGCGTCATGGTGCTCAATTGCATGCACAAGGTCGCCACCTAGTGGATTAGTCACAACACGACTGCTTGATGAGATGTGGATCAGACACTGAACAGGTACACTGAATGCAAGAACTTTAAAAACAATACTGACTGTCATTTTATTTTGTGAAAACACATCGGTGGAGCATTTATGAAACAACGCAACACATTATGCAGTGCATTGTATATTGCTTTATCAAGGAACCCAATGTAATATACAGTGAAGAGGAAACCTTACTGACCATGAACATGGTGTAGCACCCAACTGGGTGGTGCATTGCTGCAAATATTTGCCATAAACCTCCCCACATTCCAGTTTCAGGGAACTAGGGGGATGGGTTAAATTAAATTAATAAACAGATTGGGAATTTAGCCAGAACAGGGAATCCCCTCTCTCTTTGCAATAAGTGCCATGGAACCTTCAGTCAGTCAGAGCCAAAGATTCTAGAGCGCTCCGCTGAAGAATCTTTGTTCAGAACCGTGGTTTAAAATCTATAATGGTAACTTGGTTTCAGCCTGGTGAGAGAAAGGACATACATGCAGTAGTTAACAGAACATGTGTTCTGTGATTGTGACATGATAGTGGTATATAGTATTTTATAATGTTAGAATATTAATAGTAATTAATATATTATTAGTATATCATAATATAAAGCCAATGCTTAATGCTGTCATATAATAAAGCATGGAACTGCCTAGAATGTAACTAGAATGAAACTAGAATGTAACACAATCAACCTATGGCCCTATTGATGCCCTGTTACATATCAGATCATACTAGATACTAAAGGTGCTTGATAATTCAAAATGTGCATATAATCCTTTATATAATAATAATCCTTGCTTTAACCTACTGTCAAGCAGACTCAAACACACTTATTCCCATGAAAATCACCCAAAAGACAGAGTAACCAGTGATGTATCTGTTTATTTAGGGAGCTTTGGAAAATCAGAGGTAGTAAACATTCTACTTGAATGGAGTTACAGACTGACCATTAGGTAGAGTAGGTCTGTACAAAACCTGCAACAAAACATAAACAGTGACAACAATTTGCCATGGCAACGCAATGGCAATTTACATACAGTAGTACAAAACCTAAATGCACATAAAGCTGCATGTATGTTTACAATCACAATTATATATCAACAACATAAAACATAAATGTAAACAAGTAATGCATGTACATACAGTAATTCCTAACATTTCAACAATGTACATTTGATGTAAACCACAGTTTTGGTTTCATTTAAAAGAAGGTACATGGTCAGCTTTAGGTGGAACCATTTTAAAATGCTTTGATTTCCAGAAACAATTAACTGCAACATTTGTGTCAGTTTGTTTTCTTACTGTAAGTGTGAGCTATGTTATATATGAATCACAGAGGTTCTGCATGTCAAACATTGGTCAATAAAAGGTCATATCAAGGCTTGTTTGGACAATAATTTCTTATAACTGTGGTGACAGTGTGCCTTTTCACTAACAAATCTATTTAAGTTCATTAAATATTTAGGAAGACCATCTCAAATAAAATCCAGTTAAAAGAGCTGGCTAAGCATCATGGGAAAATGATTCTCCGGCATGGTGAACGAGGTGGGGAAGAAATGGAGGTGTTGCCCTCAAAGATGGTGTTGAGCTTTGGAAGAAGGTCACACCAGAACTCCCCCATCTAGAGGACAGGAAAACAAAAGGTCAAAGGTGAATAAGAACAAATATAGCACATACTTGCATGCAGACAGTACAGATTACTAACCTACACACACACATACATACACCTACACACACACACACACACACACACACACACACATACATCTGTACACACACACACACACACACACACACACACACATATATATATATGTGTATATAATATACACAAACATATATTTATATATATATATATATATACACACAACCTACACACACACATACACCTATACACACACACACCAGCCTGTAGTGTGAGTGTGTGCATGTGTGTGTGTGTGTGTGTGTGTGTGTGTGTGTGTGTGTGTGTGTGTGTGTGTGCGTGTTGTGTGTGTGTGTGTGTGTGTGTGTGTGTGTGTGTGTGTGTGTGTATATCTATGTGTGTGTGTGTTATTACCTCTTTGTGGCCCTGTATCTGTGACTGAATGAAGGCTCCCAGGATGTTGGAGGTGAGGGGCAGGTGAGTGAAAACCAACTGGGTCTCCTGGTGTAGACAGAACAGGGAAAAGTAGCTCCGGAGCTCCATAGTCACTATTGCATTCTCTTGCTGTAAATGAACAAATAGAGAGAAAGAGAGAGAGAGAGATGGTGAGAAATAGAGGGATAGGAGTCAGAAAGATGGAGGGATAAGGGGTGGTAGAGAGAGACAGAGATAGATAGAGAGGGAGTCAGAAAAACAGAGGTATAAGACAGATAGACAGACAGAGAGAGAAAGAGAAAGACAGAGATAGATAGAAAGGGCAGTGGAGAGAGAAAGACAGAGAAAGATAAAGAGATAGAAAGAGAGGGCAATGGAGAGGGAGAGATATTACAAACTCCCTTCATTAAACCAGCATCTTTATTTTCCTCACACACAAATAAACCACTCAAGACCTTATAGTAAAACATCAACAGTTCCAGTTGATCAGTTGATATTCTTTAAAATCCAGTCAGGAAGTGAATGGAGAATGGGAGAGGTTGATGTGGGATGCAACTATGTGTGCATGTGTGTGTGGTACCTGAGCGAGGCGTGACTCTGGCTGTTCCAGCAGCTCTGTGAGAGGCTCGGGTCTCCTCTGCAGCGCCCGTTGGTGCTCCATGAAAATCCCGCTCTCATGACGGTCACACAGGTCCTAACACACACACACACACACACACACACAATGAAAGTGAGAAAGAACTGATTTATTTTTGGTATATAAACTAAACACACAGACAGGCTGAACCACTGACCCACATACTTCATATGTGTTCTGTACAAGACTGACTTGTACAGAACACATAAAGCACACATAAAGCATTTTAAGACAAATACAGAGAAGGAGAGTATATGAAAAATGGAGAGAGTGAAGGACAGATTGCCAGAGAGAAAGTGAGTGTGTGAGAGATGGACAGATTGCCAGAGACAAAGCAAGTGTGTGAGTGATGGACAGATTGCCAGAGACAAAGCAAGTGTGTGAGTGATGGACAGATTGCCAGAGACAAAGCGAGTGTGTGAGTGATGGATAGATTGCCAGAGAAAAAGCGAGTGTGTGAGAGTGTGAGAGATGGACAGATTGCCAGAGAGAGAGTGATCCTAAGCTGAGGGAGAAAGAGAGGCGAGAGATGTGATGTGGCACTGTGTGAGTGTGACGCACTTTGTAGGATTGCAGCAGGTCCAGGAACAGGCTTAGTCTCTCCACCACCTCGTCCTCCTCCTTTGCTCCCTGAGCACACACACACACACACAGATGAGAACAGGACTACTTTCTATTTTCCAACTTTAACACTATTAGTGTCTACACTGACCAACAATACAGGTAAGTCTCTCCTCATGTTGATGAATGGCTAGATAATGATGATGATGATGGCTAGAACTTAATGGATTTAGATTGCCTGTTATCTTTTTATCATTCTTAAAATCGTTGGTGGCCAATGCTATTATTCTTCATCACAGTACCAACTAGAGTGGTGCTTAAAATGACTAGTTATCATTCGATTATTGTGTTACAGTTATCACTCCTGGTATAAACAGCCCTTGACTCAGACCAGGAGAATGAGATAAAAAGGTGGTGCTGACGGCCGGTGTTAGTCTAACCTGCAGCGCGGCTTTGTCAGCCAGCACGCGGAACTCTTCCGACAGCCCGTGGATGGACTGCCGGTGTCTCTGCCAGGACGGTGCTGCCGTGGTGACCTGTGGAGGCTGAGCCTTCTCCGAACCCAGGGCTCTGGAAGGGATGACAGATCCACATAGGTCAGAACTCACAAAGATAGATGGATATATTATATATTATACAAACACTATATATACTTAAGACTATATACACTATACTACACTATAGACAATATATAGTCTTATACTACACTATATGCACCATATATACAAGTATACTGTATACACCAGAAATGGGTGATAAACACTATCTTTGTTTGTTCTCTACTATACCAGATAGACTATACTGTATACTATATATATATACGGGTCAAATAGACTTAATGAATAATGGTTGTATCTCAGCATTGGGATTCAGCCATACACAATACATTCAGCCAGACAAAGCTGAAAAAAGCAGACAGGAGAGATGGAGTGGTTCTCTGCACTGACCGGAGGTCTTTGCCGAACATGAGCAGGTCGGAGGAGTTCTCCCGAGAGCGCTGGGACATGCGTTCTGTGACGTCACGCAGCTTATGGAAGCTGCTTAGCATGCTGCAGATGAACTCACGGTTAGTCTCCGTCTGTGGCTGGATGTCATCTGGCATGAACCGCTACCGACAAAACACAAACATAGATGAGATGTGATTACATCTGGAGATAATAATGTATGGGACGAGGAAAAAATAAAATAAAATAAATATATATAAAGAGAATAAGATATATATATATATAAAGAGAATAAGATCATATTTATTACTAGTTTAAAGACTAGTAAACACAACTTGTATAAGGCATATTCTAGCCGTACATAATAAAACCTTGACTGTGGGGGGGTCAGATGAAACCTCTGATCACCTAGCTGGACAAGAGTCCCATCTTCACAGGGTTCTTCCTGGGCCAAATTATAATCTTAAAGTCATCTTAACTGAGCTGCCTAACTAGATTAGTAATCACATACAATACAATCCTCATGTGGTGCTCATACTTTAAATGTCTTCTGTCAAATGCTAATCAGGTGTTTTCATCTTTTGGCAGAGGTGTAAAAGTACAGCTTCAGAAAGCGAAGGTCTTAAGGTTACCTCATATTTATTCCAGCTACTGGTAGTTAGATCCACAAATTAGTGGGATCATTAGGTGCTCCCACAGGGCAAACTGATATATTTTTACATTACAAACTCTGAACTTTTACAACTCTATCTTTTGGTCTGTTGAGTTACAGCCAAAAGCTTGTACTGTAAGCTGACCTTCACGATGGTGGACATGGGGCAGGTGATGTACTCATCCCCTAGCTTCTTGAAGGCGTCCCGCAACCTCACCTGGACATCCTGTGAGAGACAAACGAAGAAAAAAGAGTATGAATGACAGTCCATTCTGTGGTTGATTTCAAATAGAAAGCTCCAGTAACAGAATAACGAAAGAGAACCAGGCTAGGCCAGATACAATCCCAGACTATGTATTTATGCTACAGGAACATGGGAGTTCTAAAATTCAGCTCTTGAACTAAAATAAACAATATTCTTTACATTCTGTAAATCCAAAAAGGAAATACAACTCCTGCTCTAATATTATTTACTTTAAATGAGACATTTCTTTAAAGATTTTCTTATTCCATTCCCATTGTTATAAAGTATATCAGCAGCACACATTGGGAGACTGATTCAATGCTGCCCCTTAATGGTGAGGAGGACTTACTGCACTGTTGGCAGTCATGAAGACCTTCACCAGCTCATCCCCCGAGATTATGGGGTGCCGCATCACCAAGGTCATGAACCTCTGTAACCCACGGCGACGGCTCTCGATAAAGTCACGCTCAGACTTGTGGTTCAAGACTGCAAAGCAACAGAGAGACAATGAGCAACTCGGAGGCAAAGTTGAGGGCAAAATCTAGAGGATTTCTACAACATATTACAAATTATCACCTTTGAGCAGTCGCGAACACAGGCTAAAGGTCAAGGGTCATTACCTCGTTTGAGGACGCGTTTAGGGGGCAGAGGTGGAACCATCCTGTACATAAACCTCTGCAGCAGCAGGGCGTGGAACACGTCAAAGTCACTGAACCTCCGCGCCACTGGCAACATGAAGTGCTGAGGACAGACCCACAGTACCACAGTAATAAGGACTTGATTTTGGTTTTTTTAACAGTGTTTCACACTATGCTAATGGACAATGCTCACTACTGAAAGGGTCGTCAAGAATAATGCTATACATCAATTAAAATGGATCCATTCATCCATTTATGACGCTTCACCACATGCATATATTTATCTACCCTAACACATAGATCCATCCATCTATCTATCTATCCATCATTTCATTCACCTAAATAATCCCCCTCTCAAACACACACTCAAACAGAGAGAGATCAGCTGCTCTTCCATTATCTCCCTCTCAGACACAGGCCATCCTGCTCACCTGCATTTCATCTCTCTCTCTTAAACACACATTTACATTTATTTGCATTTATGCATGTAGCAGACATTTGTCATTGTATTTATTTGTCCTGTAACATTTGTCAATTACCAGTCATTTCAGGCCCAGTCTCCCCTAGAACAATTCAGGGTTAAGTAAGTGCCTTGCTCAAGGGCAGGCTATTAGTATATCATAACCATAACCATTATGCTACCACCGCCCTCATGCCCTACATAAACCCTCTCTCTCTCTCTGTCTCACACATAAATACACACACACACACACACACACATATTTGCATTTGCACCTACACACACACACACACACCTGGCTGATGAGCTTGTACTCGACATGCTTGAGGAAAAGGATGCCCTTCTTCTCGGGGACGGTCTCCACTTTGACAGTGTCATGATTGAGCAGGTCCTCCAGCATCGCGTCGCTGCCCGCCGGCTCCAGTGCCACTCGCATCCTCCAGAGCAGCGAGCCGCGCCGCCGTGGAATCTCCAGGGGTCACTTGAGGTCAAACCCACCCAGTGAGAGGGAGAGAATGAGAGTACTAAGAGAAGAAGAGAAAGAGAAGAAAAGAGGAGAGTAAGACCTTCAAGGACTCAACTGAAGGCCAATCAAAGAGGTCAATAAGGTAGGTATGTGGGTAGGTACTTTTATTATTTTTTACTACTTCTAGTATTTCATTTATCTCAAAGAAAATCTAGACATTAAAGGCACACCAGGCAACATTTTTATGTTAATTTATCAGCTTCGTAGTCACTTTCATGATTAAATGGCTTTGTCAGCCGCCTCTAGCATAGATTACACTGTGGTTACTTCACTGGCAGGGTTGGAGGAAACAAAACTGAAAGTAAATTTCATCAAATTTCAAATTAAAAAAAAAAAATCAGCAACTGTAGGGGGAGATCCAGAGGAGGAAAAAAAAATTGCAGTCTTGTCTGGTATGTCTTTAAGCGTATTATGTAATATGTTATAATATGTTATATGTTGCTTTATGTAATAATAATAACAACAACAGGTGTTTCACAAGCCTTTCAAGGTCGCTTACAAGGGAATGCAAGACAAAGTGAAACAACAACTAAACAATAAAACAGTCAGATATAGGCATACATGCTTAGTGTGTGAAGTGTTTATGAAATAGGAAGGTCTTAAGATGTGATTTATTATACTGTATATAGAGTACAAAAGCTACAGAATAACAGATTACAGATAACAGATAGACAATAACAAATTTTTCATGAATAAAAAATGTCCTCTAACCTCCACCAAATGCCATGATTACCCAATGCTAGAGAAAATGAAACTAAAACTTCTGGGTCTGAGCTATTACTCGGAGATTATCAAAAATGTAATAAGTTCTATTCTATCTTCACCCATTAAGGCTTGTAAAAGTATCTCTGATTGGGATCCACTCTAAGACAGCTGGGTGAAGACAAGTTCAACAAGTGTGTGTGTGTGTGTGAGAGAGAGAGAAAGAGAGAGAGAGAGAGAGATGTGTTACAGAGACAAAGGAGTGTGTCTGTGTCTGCCTGCCTGCCTGTCTGTCTGTGTAGGTGCATGTGCGTGTGTGTGTGTGTGTGTTTGTTGCAGAAAAGGGAGGAGTGAGTATGTGTGTCCCATTAACCTCTCATTAACTAGAGCAGCAGAGACAATCCCCCCACCCACCCCGCCTGCCTGGACAGATTTCCTGAGCAAGAAGTGGGTCATGTCACATTACATCAGTCTGTCTCCATGTCCGCCTGCTAACTATATGTCCAAGGCTGAGACTTAAGGTGGATCTCTCCATCCCCAGAGGTAGGAGTATTATGTTCTGTGCAGTCCTTAAACTCAGTAAAGTCACAACCAGGTGAGGCCATGGCATCTACTTTCCTTTCTACCTTCCCTTTAAAACACACACACACACACACACACACACACACACACACACACACACACACACACACACACACACACACACACACACACACACACACACACACACACACACACACACACACACACACACACACACAGCATACAGCCAAACATACAGCCTTACAGCTTACACAGAAGACCATGACTACCTAAGGATGCCTGTGTTATGTCTTCTGCTGTATGCTTTTAGGGAGTTCGATTGCCAGTTTTAGAATGCCCTTGAAAATAGAACGCCTTGTAGATTTAATCTAAAAAGAAATATGACATAAAATGATTGTTGATCTGCATTATGGAAGTCTTGCTGAAAATGCATATGAATATTACTTGTTGCGATGGAATAGTGTCAGAAGGACCATGCAAGTCCCCATATTTGCTTAATCCCAGTCAATTCTTCTGAATTGATCCATTTAGTAAACAAGACCATGAGGGAACGAGTTTGCTGGGAGAATATCCTGTGCATGAGCCCAGGTAAGAGCAATGCCAGTTAGGTGGCAGGATATGGGCACAGGTAAGAGGAAAGTAAGTACAGGTAAAAGCAAAAAGCAAATAGCAAAAAGATAAAAGGTAAAAGCAAAACACAAAATGTAATAAGAAAGATAAGTGAATCATTAGAAGAAAGCATCTGAGAACAGTTTGGTCTAGATTTGAAGCTGCCAACAGTAGGGGCATTGTTAATGTGTTCAGGAAGTTGGTTCCAAAGCTGAACTGCATAGTGGCTTTGTTTTGACAGCAGGTTTTACCAGCAAAACTTGTGACCTGAGAGACCTAAGTGGTGTGCTTTGCTGAAACATGTCAGATAGGTAATTAGGTCCTGTCCCATTCAGTGATTCAAACACAAGCAGCAAAGTCAATTCTGTAACTTACAGATAGCCAATGCAAGGACTTTAGAATTGGAGTAATGTGGTCAGTTCTTTTTGTCCTTGTAAGAACCCCAGCAGCTACATTTTTGAGCAGTTGAAGATGTTTGATGGTCTTTTTACGAAGACCTGTGAACAGACCATGGACAGGTGATGGGATACAAGAACAGGTAAGAGGAGTGCCAGTCAGGTGATGGGATAAGGGGGACAGGTAAGAGGGGGGTGTTAGTCAGGTGAGGGGATGCGGGCACAGGTAAGAGGAGTGCCAGTCAGGTGATGGGATAAGGGGGACAGGTAAGAGGGGGGTGTTAGTCAGGTGAGGGGATGCGGGCACAGGTAAGAGGAGTCCCTGTCAGGTGATGGCACACAGCTACGGCATGTGGCCAGGGGGGGCTTTTGGCATCATGGCACAAACAGGAATGGAAAAAAAAGACTCCACACTGGGGTGACTAACATGGCACGGGCACGGCACTGGGATTACATGAGGGCCATTAAGGGCCACCATTAAGGGAAACTATTACACTGGGTCAAATATCTATGCACTGGGTCAAATGTGTAGGCACTGGGTCAAATGAATGGGCCAGGTACTCTAATTGTCAGTGAATACCATGTAAAGAACTGGCAGTGATAATTCGGTCATGACTCTGTGTCTGCTGTCATGACTGGAATGACACACAAAGTCAATCCCTTGCAAATGGACAGGACTATCTAAGTAGATAACATTGTTGTTATTAGTGGTGGAGGTGGGGGGAGATGTGTGTGTGTGTGTGTGTGTATGTGTGTATGTGTGCGTGTGTGTGTGTGTGTGTGCGTTTCTACCTCTACTGAACACGAGAATGGAAAACAAAAAGATAGTGGTCCATGTCCCACTAATGAGTGCTTATTCACAACTTTAACCATCCACACAATGTGACTGCTTTTGAATATCCATGATCCAGAGCAGGTTCTTTGACTAGCACTTAGCATCATCCTTCAGCTCAGCACCATATGGCCACCAAGCATAATCCACACACACACACACACACACACACACACACACACACACACACACACACACACACACAAACATACAAATAGAAATAGAAATGCAGTAGCCTATGCAAATCTGATCCACCTTTATGATCATACACACACACAGAGACACACACACACACGCACATACACACACCAGGCTACCATGTGGGAGCACCTGAAATAATAGCGTGACTGAGAGCTGGGACCTGGAGTGCGGGAATGTGCTGACTGACAGAAACAGAAACTGCAGCGGGGAAAAAGTGTGTGTGTGTGTGTGTGTATGTCTGTGTGGTCTACTATTAACTTCTACCCCCAGCTGCTCCCTTACACACACACACACACACTCTCTCTCTCTCTTCCACAAAGAAATTAAACAAATCAGCACTCTACATAAAAGATCTTATCACTGTGGAGGACACATTGGAAGGCCTAGACTGTGTCTTGGTTCACCAGAAGGGGAGTGGTCTTGTACTACTGACGCCAAAAAGTAGTATCATGGTTTTGATCCAAAACTAGTGCCCATCTTAAAAAGCCTTTAAAACCCCTCCAACACCCCAGTTTCTATACCATTGGGGAATTCTGTGGTGCATTTAAGGCTTTTTCATGTGTTATAACACAGACCAAATGGCTACAGTGCATGTTCATATTACGTTTTGGTGTGATTCTTATTGTGTATCACAGTTTTTGTTTACACATCAAGTCATTTTGTCACTTGATAAAACACAGACCAAGTAGCGAACTGGCAGGTAACACTAACTGAATGAGGCATAGAAACTCACGTTCAGTTTCTATGCGCCATTTTCTATGCCTCATTCAATTAATGTTATTGCTGGTTTGCTATTCCATCAATGTTGGACTGAATTTTCTTACTCTTTCTTACTTTTTTCTACAGACAGCACTCAGTGATCTCTAACAACAGGACTATGGGTTGACTCACGCCGGATTTCTCCTTTAACTAATTCATAGACAATTTCTCCTTTAATTAATTCATGGTCATAGCCACCACGTCCGCTCACAAAGGGGAGCACGGAGCAGGGGACATCTTATCTACTATCATATTAACTAAATTCCCCAGAGTATTGAGCACAGAAGTGAACCGCTAGATTGGATCACTTAGAGAGGGCAGTGGACCAGAGGGACCTGGCCAATGGCACATCTCTATGGCATCACTTCAAGTGCTTGAACTAAGACATAACACTGTACCTCGTGTAAACGGCCATAGGTTCCAGCTGCCACCGTTGTGCCCTTGAGCAAGGCACTTAACCCTAAGTTGCTCTAGGGGAGACTGGCCCTGAACAATTGATAGTTGACAAATTGTAAGTCGCTTTGGATAAAAGCGTCTGCTAAGTGCATAAATGTAGGTTTCCATTCTGAAGGAGACCATGACAATCACAATACTCTGGATTACATACAGATTATGGTAGAGAACCCTGTAATAACATGACATGCAGAGATGATTAAAAACTACCCTAGAGAACATGCTATAAAACAACTTACAGAACATACTACCCTGAACAGCACATTATTGTCCATGGACTGCATTCTATCCAGAATATAATGGACTCTCGAATGTAATCACTTCTTGCTTGCTTGTATGAACCACTGCTACAGTAATGCTTAGAAATGTTGATCATTGTCATCCTCCCCCTTCTCCTCTTCTTCATCCTCCTCCTCCTTCTCATCATCATCATCACATAGAACTCCACCTCTTCATCATAATGATCCCAGTAAATACCGAAGTAATCGTTACCACATTGTCTGTTTATTTAGCTTGTTCAAGCAAGCAGCTGATTCTCCTATACTTCAGACAAAACGATATATATATATATAAATATATATAATTAAATAAATATAAATGTTTGCTACTGACGCTTTGTCCGAAAATCTTCAAGATACACTTGACAGTTTACTCGGACGCTGTTGCTATTAGAAATGTAAGTGGAACTTTTCTATCACTAGTATGCATGAAAGTCCTTTCTGACGAGGACACATTTATATAGCCAACAGCTTACCTTGTGAGACTGAAGCAGCTAGCTAATCCACATCTTTAAAAAGGATATGGCACTTGGGGACATCTAAATATTCATCAGACTAACTCTGTGTGAAGTCATCATTACCTGAGTGACCTGATCTGAACTACACCGCGCACATGATGTACTTAAGAAGGGGAACCCTCTCCGGGCTGCAGCAATCAAAACACACACACACAGTGGCCATCATCCTCCTGAGATCAGATAATCTTTTATCCACGGGTCAAACATCATGCACTGAACATAAATTGATTCAGAAAGAACAAATGGGATTTCAAGCCTGGCTTATGTACTGTACACGTGTTCACAATACCAAAAAGTACTGGCACACACTGTGTGTGTGTGTGTGGTGTGTAAGAAAGAAAGAAAAAGAGAGAGACTGAGTGTATTTGTGTGTGCCTCTGTGCTTGTATACAGAGCAGTGTAGTGACAAACCCAAGTGTGAGCCAAATAAACATAACCTTGCATCAATTCACTGTCTTGTTTATGATCAAGAACATCAATGGATGACTTACCTTTTATAAATGCCTTGATGGGGAGATCAGCATCAGAGTGTCAACTCTCTCTCTTAATCTCCCTCAATCAGTCATCAAAAGTGGGACTGGCACTGTACACATTGCCAAACCGACGATAGGCAGAAAAACTCACGGTGCAATTTTCTCTGTTAAAACAGGTGGGTGGGGATGGGGAGTAATGTACAGAATGTACCTTGTCATCATCATTTGCCTTATATAAAGCATTTAGTGAGATTGCCTCCCCGCCGTCTTGGTCTGCACCTAGCCTTTGCACAACCCCATGTTTAACCTACAGTGCCCCTTATGAGGTAACCAAATACATAACATAATTGCATTCTTTGTAGGTCTCCGCTACACGGGTCTTTAGGGAGCATGAGCCCATTTTAGACTTGGTGTTCTATTATTGTTTTGGCAAAGTAAACTGAAACTGAACTGTGCCTTACTTGTTACTTGTAACAATCTAACAGCCGTGGAAAATCACTGCTGACCAAATGACCGAAATCATTGCTGACCGACAGATCTGATCAGATCATCCCATGACAATGCAGAATATCATGGTGAGAACAGAAATACAAAAATACTGAAATAATAAAACCATTACAGAACTAAATTATGACATCCCAGCAAAGAGACAAAATTCGACTCGAGACAAAAAGACAACAAACACGAGACAAAACGAGAGACAACTAGGCTAATCAACTGTGCATCTCGATGTCTCGGTTATCAGTGGTTTTAAAAGTCAATGATGGAACGTCAAGCAATTATTTTAAAAAAAATCTATATATACTAAGAGACAAAAGCAACATGTAAAAATGTATAGTATTTTGTTACCTGGTCAGGTGGGTCTTGACCACGGATGTTGGTTCTTTTTTAATTTGGTTCAGTCAGGGTGAGAGTTGTAGCCTACATCAAGCACTGTCGGCCTGTCTACAGGAATGACTTCTCACAACGGTCCAAATGGCGGAACAGTCCCAGACACACGTATAAGCTATAAACGTTAATCAAGTTAAGAGGATAGTGCGACACCTTGTCTTCCCGTAGACGCACATAGTTAGGCTACTGGTTATATAACATGTCCGTCATATCGAAAGCGGCGGAGTTTAAGAATTTGTTTAGAGGACACGCCTCCAATGGCACTTTAGCCAATACGAAGCCTGAACAGCTTATATGTACGTGTGCTGTTAAGCACTCATGCGGAAGTCTTAAATAGGTACAGTCAATCGTTTCAAATGCCAATTAAGGTAATTAAATTAATTACAGAAGAAGTGGTAGCCTATGCATTTGTTTGCATGCATGCATAGTATGACTAGGACATAAATACCTAAGTGGCAAATCTATAGCTGACACTTCAAGTCCTTATTTTAGAAGTAGGCAAGTTTTATTATATGCATTATACCTGTGGTTAATGTCATTTTGCAATGCCATAACTTCTCTTACTGACTTTCTTCTGCGCAAACCTACGCGTATTTGACTGAAATTATTGCATCCTGGTTGCGTGGACAACGGAGGGAGAGCGCGTAAATGTTGCGCAGCGTGGACGCTAACGGACAGACTACAATGTATCTGTTCTCAATTCAGATGTTTCTGGTTGCTAGACGACTGATACATTAAAATGAAGCTCACGGATAACATGGAAACGAAGAGCCTGGCATCTTATTTCAGTTAAGCAAACAAGCATACAGTAACGGGTTTAGATGTTTTCGAAAGAACTGACAAAACGTTATTCCGTGGAAGGACATTTTACAAGCTGACAAGCGCAACAACATGATCCATGCTCTTAAAATGCTGGAAGTGGTGGTGCATGGTTGCTAAATAGGCTAAGCTAATTCTTTTCTCTGATCTCACAATTAATCATTCGCATTTGCTGTAAAAAAAATTGGAACATTCGTACGATGGTGCACACCGTCCGAGTTCGACAGCTATGAATCTTGTCAATATATTTAACTAGCTCTAATTCGGTTTAGTCGGTTCGCTCATCAGTAACATGAAGCCGAAATCTGGACAGAGGTGTTTTAACAAAAGCACAGGTAAAACCAATACCTGCTTAAAATTCTAATAGTGTTGGTTTGTCATATTCACATTTACTTGCTTTGTGGAGTATCCGGCCATGTCTGTGGGTACCAGTGATTTCCTTACGGATGAAGAACTTGAGGAGCTGGTAAGAGACAACTGTGATGAATTATTTTTCAAGCTCAGAAATCACTGTAACGTTAGCCTTACACCCTGTGTTCTTTAACATTTTGGACGAATTCCAACGGATGTAGGCTGTCTGTAAAATTAGGCTGTAAGTTTTAGATATAACAAGGAAAATGTGAAACTAGAGGGAGTTTATGCTGAAGCTGTCAAAGTATTGATATGCTCTCACCTTTCTTTGTAGGGTGAAGATGGTCTCTCTCATTTCACCTTTGTCTCAGATTCAGATAAGGTGAGCACTTCATATCTTGACTGTATGCCTACACTAACCTAGGCTCCTTGTTAAATATGACAATAGTCACACACATTTATTGTTGTGTACCTAAATTACTTTCACAGAAAGTACAAAAAAAGAAGACATTGAGTAAACCCCCACTTTCACCCAGTAAGTGTCAGTTGTCATACATCCACAACATGCAAGCCTGCTGCTAGAGCAAATGTACATCCAGAACATGTGTTACGCCTTCAGTTTGTAGTTTTGTTTTTCTCACAATTGGTGTCAAATGCAACTGTCTCTAAGGGTCTCCATACTTGACCAGTGTCAGTCTGAATCCCAGGAGATCAGTGGCATCTGCTTGGAGAGCAGGTAAATGCTTATGGGAGTGCCACACACACTCTCTCTCTCTCTCTCTCTCTCACACACACACACACATATTTTCTGCCTTTCAGACATCTATTTCTCATTCATGCCCATAAATACACTTATGATCCCTCTTTCTCTCGCTATCTCTCATTGTATCTCTTTCTCTGTTTGTCTCTCTCTCATTCTCTTTCTTTCTCTGTCTGTCTGTCTGTCTATCTCACTTGCAAGCTGCTGTAAATAGAAGTAAATATCAATAAATACCAGTGTGAATTAATTTTGGCAGAACATACACAAATGTACACACAGATACAAGAAATGCATGTACAGAATGCATAGAACTTAAGTAGGTAGAGTATGGAAACCCCTCTCATTAACCCCTACGTTCACAACAGCTCTGAGCCAGTCCCCGATGAAGGGGGACTATGAGCTACCACAGAGCAGGGCGGCCATGTCTGCCAGCACACCAGAGTACCTGAAGGAGGCCTTTGGCATGAAGAAGCCAAGACACTCGCGCTCTGCTTCCAATGGTGAGATGCTGCTAGTCAATACCCAACTCTATGTGTGTATTACAGCATGAGGCGTGAAAAAGCACTTGTGTGTGTGTGACTGTGTAATGTTTGTGTGTACATGGAAGTATTTGTGTACATGTATCTTTGTATGTGTAGAGGAGGGAGTGGGATGTTGTGTGCAACTGCATGGCTATGGCCATAAATATTCTTTTATTTGCACACTTGGGTGGCGTTTGGGTGTGGTGAGGACATGAAGTGTGTGTGTGTGTGTGTCTGTCTGTCTGTCTGTCTGTCTGTCTGTCATGTTGGGGGAAGGCACCTTTACGGGTGGTACGATAGGACGACCACCACGAGAGGACGATATTGTAGGACTAGTATGTACTTAGCTGATGTTTGATTTTGTAGGGTACACTCCTGGCACTCCAGACTTCAAAGAGAAAGAGGACATGTATGATGAGATTCTGGAGCTCAAGAAGGTACAGAACAGTTCACAGTGTCGGTGCCTTTTGCAGTTGTAGACATCTCTCTCTTTCTTTTGCTCTCTTTCTCTCTCTCTCTCTCTCTCTCTCTTTCTCACTGTGTCATTGTTGAACTGTACATTTCTGTCTGTGACAAACTGTGTTTGTGCTGGGAGAAACTGTAGCTGTGTGTAGCTGAGTGGTGTGTGTGACTCAGTGGAGATCTCCATTTAGGTATTAGAATACTGAGATGCCCAACATTGATGTATTAAATATTAGTATAGGTATTATATATTATATATATATAAGCTGACTCTTTTTCAACATGTTACAGTATGTTGTGTGAATCTCCAACTCAGATCCTGCAGGCTCAGAAGGTGGACAGCGATCGAATGAAAGCCAAACTGCGTCGGCTGGAGGAGGAGAACACCAAGAAGGAGAAACAGATCGAGCAGCTTCTGGATCCCACCAAAGTAAACGCACACACTCAACCTCAGCCCACTGAGCCTTTGGCTTTACGTCCTGATACTTATCACAGCCCATCTAACAGTAATAACAATATATATGTACATATGTAACAATGTTTTTTTTAATGGTTAATCCATAGAGATTTAAAAGAATAATTTAAGTTAAATGTATTTACTTCCCCCTCAGTGTGACCTACGTGAAAGCAATTGTTAAAAGTAATTCCAGTCATAGCCCTTTTACGGGTATGAAAGAAAACTAAAGAATGCGGAACAACATAGACCAAATAGTGAAGCTAACGCCAACTGAATATACTGTGGGTGAAAGAGGTGAAACAGTGAAAGTGAGCTAATGATGTCATTCAGTTAGTGTGAGTTGCACATTCTATTCCGTCTATGTTGTACAACATTCTATCGTTCTTCCTACCTAAAGCACTCAGCAGGCTCGTACAACAGGGCTATGATTGAAATTACTCCAAACAGTTGCTTTCAGATAGTGACAGCTATTTTATCGTTCACATTCCTAGCTGAATTTGAAGCCATAAATAACCTTTCCGACTTGCGTGTCATAAAGGGAGAAAGTCTGCCAAAGTCTTTACAGTCCACTATCCTTGTTATAAAGGAAGTAATAAATCTTGTTTTATTTGTGTTTAGGGTCCCGAGTACACAAGGAGTCTTGTAGACAAGAAGGTAGAGGGTAAATCGGTGAGTAATGGGATCCTAGGGCTGTTTTTACTACATTCTCATCATCAAGATCATTGAATACTGACCAAGATAGAGCAACATAATGCGTCACAATGGGTGCATACATGAATAGTTCCGGTCTGCATAAGTGGGACTGTCACATAACGTCACAATATAAACTTTTCAATGATCTTCTGCATCAGTGTATGAGGGCTCAATTCTGGTCTGCATTAAGGGGGATTTTCCCCTTCCCCCTTGCGGAAATAGAACACGGAACTTAAGGAACATTTTTGTCTCTTGCTCTGCTTTTACCGTCTTTGGTCTCAGGGCTTAAGGTCTGGTGTTACATTACCTGAAATCAGGTGTGGGGCAGGCTGTTAAAAAACCATCAGATGGAAAGTCTCTGTAAGCATTGTAAGCACATGCTATTTTCCTTGCAGTTTGTTTTAAATGTAATATTTCCACTACTGAATCATATATTTTGTTTAGCTGGATGTATGTGTCTTCCCTCATTCAGGTATATTTTTGTGTATTGAGTGTGAACCATTACATACTATACCAAAAACACTAATCCAGCCAATACCCGTCTCTGAAAAATGTCATAGTGACTGTATGAAGGCACTACACTGTGATAAGAACAGGATACACTAGATGAAAGTACTACACTGTAACAGACATTTGACAGCACTTGACCTTAAACTAACCGTCAAACGTTTCAGTACTGCGTCAGTGTCTGTAGTTGTATTATGATTGTGAATGACAGAGATGACACAAATGAGTGCCTTGGTCTATTCTAGTTTGTGGTTGATTTTTACAAGGACTTTTATGTCATAGATTTTTGACCAAAGCCCAAAAAAGCTCCCGTCTGTTTTAACAGCATAACAGGGGATAGAAGCTCAGGTCTGTTTTAACCACAGACCGGAGGCTATAAGTGTTTGCCCACCTGCTATGCACATCTTATTGCAGCTTACTGAGAATGCAACAGAATAGGCAGCAGCAAGCACTGTTAACTATGAATGTCAACTTCTATAGCAAGGGGTAGAGAACACTGAGTCAAGTAATCGTTGTTTCCCCCCTGCAGGTGGTTCATGGCCTGAAGCAGAAGATCCTGAGACTGGAGCAGCAGTGCAGAGAGAAGGAGACTGCGCTGAGGTAGGCTACATTTGAGGACTAGCGGAGGCCGCTTATTGCTACAAGCTGCATGGTTCATTTAAAAACGCTAACGCATCAGTGATGTGGATTTAGTAGTATTCCCTTGTATTGTTTTAATCACAATACATACCATTTTATTCAATCAGTCATTTTCACAGTGTTAACATTCCTCTTCTATTTGCTTTTTTGTTTGCCATGTTGTACTTATAGCCTATACATACACTTCTAAATTAGTGTGGTTTTCTTTGGCAAGTCTGTATGTTTGCATGTGTTTCCTTACTAACTGTCGCATCTCTGTGAACCCATCTGCACATGTGAAGAACATCCTTACGTGAAGAGGTCTGTTACCAGAGTTAGAGAATATCAGAAAATCACATAGTTATGAGCTAATACTTAAATTACATTGCAGAATGTATCATAGCAGCTAGACTAAACATTCAACATGAGTTGTAATAAAGTTTTAATAAAATAGCAATATAGATGTAATTAGATCTAAAGACATAGTTTATTTAGTGGTTATAAAGTACAGGCCAGTAATGCCTCTGGATCTCCACAGTAAATTACAGAGTGAATTAAGAACAACAAACATGGAGGAAATGAAGATCACCATGGAGACCTACTACGAGGAGGTAAGAGTCTGGCTCAAATGAATGCACATCAGTGCGTAATAGTGTGCACACAGTTCAGAACAGAACTCACTTCAGTTTAGATACTTTTTGATTGGTAATAAAAAAGCTACTCTTATTGACTTAATAACTGTATAAATTATCTCTACTTCAAAGATTTTGTGTAGTATGCCTGAAGTGATATATCTCTTTTCCTCTCAGGTTCAGCGACTCAGGGTATTGGTTGAATCTGCAGAGAAAAGGTAATATATGTATAAAGCTTATAAGTTATCATGTTGTGTTTTAAAAGAAAAATCTGGTTTGAATCAGTCAATAACCCTGTTGTTCAAAGCCACTGAATGCTGTCTCTGAGAACGAGAACCAGAAAATTTGATGCAACATAGACCGAATAACAAACCAATAATTAATGTTAACTGAATGGGGCAGAGCGAAATGAAACTGAAAGTTGAATAAAATTTTTTCGTTCTTTTTCATACAGACAGCATTCATTGACCTTGAACAACGGAGCAATGGAGTGATTCAAACCGGATTTCGTCTTCAAAACCTTTTCACATATTTGAAATTATTCTAAAATGATTCTCTCTCTCTCTCTCTCTCTCTCTCAGTAATAAACAAGAGGGTACAGAGAACCGGAGGCAGCAGAAGGTTCTGCGGGCGATAGTTCTGAAATTGACGAAGAGCACGAAACAACTGGAGGAGGAGAACGCCAGACTCAAGGAAGAGGCCGAGCAGGAGATCAGCATCGTCACAGAGAGCCCAGCCAACCGCGCCAGAGGTACAGCTGTGCACCATGATGCATGAAAACAACAGCCGTTTTGTCATGTCCACAGATAAAATGCCATTGTATTTGTATGAATGATTATGTGAATTATGTCAATTTCTACAATTTCTTTTTTTCATGTCAGTTCTACAGTCAAGAATAGTGAATGTTCCATGTAATCAGTGACTGTGTTTACATGCACTTCAGAATCCTGAATATGAGGCTGGTACTGATCCCCTGGCTCACTGTATATGTTTGCTGTGTAGGTTATGTAGAGTGGAGCAAACAGAGACTGGTGAGGAGACTGCTAGACCTAGAGAAGGTGAGTGCATGGAGAACATGCCATGACCATGGACACTTGGCTCTACGTAGTGTACTTAAACTACCACTGAAAAGTTTGGGATCACTTGGACATGGAAACGCTCATGAAATGAGTGTGAAAGGAGACTTAGATAGCCCCTAGAGAGGGGGAGAGTATGGAGACCTCATGGAGCAAACATGGAAGTACACTTGGCTATATAGTGTACTTATTTGTGTATGGCACAGACATACAAGATATGACACATGACCGTACTGTACGGATGTATACTATGCATACATATGGATGATGTATAGTATGCACACACTGTGAGTGACACTTGGCTTCAATGAACTGGAATTACAATGCCATACAAATGCCATAGTAGTAAATCCTTTTAGATTCAATGTATATAAATTGAGCTCTTTAAGAAATTGACCTATACATAGTTTTCCTTTTCCCTTCAGAGACTAGAGGAGGTCAGAAATCGGCACGTGGCCAAAGACTCAGCAACCAGGGAGGCTGCAGAGGATTCCCACCTTGTCACCAAGGCAACAAGGCCTGAGGACAACACAAACATGGCCACAATGTCACTAGCTCGCGAGATGGTGTCTGTCTCCACAGAGACGGACGAGAGTTTGAGTATGGCGGGAGACAGAGGCGGGGAGCCGAGAGAGGAGCGCGTGCGTCTCAAGGGCATGGCCCGGAGACTCAGAGAGGAGAGGAGCACCCTGCAGGAGAGACTTTTCAGGAAAGAGTGAGCGAAACAGCATAATGCAACCTCACAGCTCAGACATACACACAAACACACATACACACACACACACACACACACACACACACACACACATACACAAGTGATTGCCAAGAAAGAGTGAGGGAAACTCCTGACTTCATACACCACATACTCCAAACACACACACACTCTCACACACACTCACACACACACACTCACACACACATACACATGTAATGTAATCACCAAAGAAGAGGGAGGGAGTGTTGAGTGACTCATACTATTATTTGATTTGATATGGTTTCATTTCTCTTGACCTTACCTCAACCCCATAAGCAAGACCCCACACAAGAGCTTGTGTGTGTGTGTGTGTGTGTGTGTGTGTGTGTGTGTGTGTGTGTGTGTGTGTGACTCTCCCTGGTTTTGTGCTTGTCAGCGAGGAGTTGAGACAACTTACTGCAGAGCGGGAGGAGGCTGAGAGGATCCTAAGTGAACGAACGGCTGAACATGAATCCCAGACACAGCGTTACAGGTGTCTCTGTGTGTGTGTGTTTATGTGTGTGTGCGTGCGTGTGAGAGAGAGAGAATATATTTAATATGATACATTTCTAAATTCTTGTGCCTTTTGAATTTAGGTGTTACATCCTTTTGTGTGTGTGTGTGATAGAGAGAGAGAGAGGGACTTGAATATGTTTAATATGATTAATTTCCAAATTCTTGTGCCTTTTGAATTTACGTGTTGCATCCTTTTGTGTGTGTGTGTGCGTGTGCGTGTGTGCATGCGTGTGTGTGTGTGTATCTGCCCATCTAATCCTTAAAGAGAAGAGATCCAAAGCCTGTCTGCTAAAATCACAGACTTGCAGACCCAACTAGAGCAAGAACAGAAACTAAGACACGTCCATGACGGTAGTCAGGTAACACGCACACGCGCACACACACACACACACACACACACACACAGAAAAACGCTACAAAAGCCATTTAAATGCGATTTTCATGAATCAGGTAACATTTTTCAGGTAACATCGGGACAATTGCAATGGGGTTAATGTTATCTGATTTGTCCTTACCCAATTCAAACAACAAAACAGTGATTTTACAGATATTAACTGAGAAGCACAATAAAAACAAAATATTTTTTTTTATATTTTTGAAAATGGATATATAGCGTTTTGGAAAAGAGCTCTTTATATATAGACTGTACCACAATGACCTCTGCATTATAAGCACTGATATGACTTGCAGTCGTTATAAATTATCATCATCATCATGTTCATTATTATCATTATGCAGGAAGAGCCTTCATCAGCGAATGAGGAAGAAAAGAACAGGAGGCAGCAGGCAGCCAGGACCATTCAGAAACACTGGCAGGCACATCGAATTAAGGTGAGACACACACACACACGTGTCTTAAACATGTGCTCTACTTTTTATGTTTAAGGATACTTTAATCTGTAATGCATACACAAGTCTTCATACACATACCAACCTATACAGAGCACTGGATAACCACTTGTGTGTGTTCACTATTTTTCTGTACTCTGTACCTCCCCCCCTCTCTCTCTCTGCCTCCCTCTCCCCTCCCCTTTCCCTGTGTTTAGGATATTGTGTTAATCCAGTCAGCTCTGAGAAGTCACCTCAGTAGACATAAACAGCTACTCATCCTCAAGAAGCAGGCTAGCGCCCCTCACAGCAATGACACACAGGTAACATGACGCGCAGGTTAGCGCTACTTACTACATTTGCCTTTGCTCTAAAAAAAATACATTGTGTATCGTCCTGCACATTGACTGCACATTTATTCTATTTCCATTTTTACAAAAAAATATAATTTTGTTTGAAATACACCCACACAATAATAATGTATAATTCTCAACATAATATCAAAAGGGACGGTAGCCTTTTGATATGCATCACTGACAAGATCTCAAAAAGGTACCATTAACTATTAAGAAGTTTTGTTCACACAACCACCAGATGGCGCCAATACGCTCCATGCACCTCCCGCTCCTTCTCATGTATTCTAGCAGTATCAGAAAAGTGTGTCACCAACCATTACAGCACAGTTCATAAGTAGGACTCCTTCTCAACCGTGATTGGTTGCCTGCCTGTTCCAGAGTGGCCAATCGCAGGACGGCCCTGGGGTTCGGCATGCCAGTGCGAGTCGTGAGGGTTTGGATGAGGAGGAGGTGATTCTGCTGCAGTCTGTGTTGCGAGGTCACCTGAAGCGTCACGTTTTCACAGCTGACAGGTGATATGATAAATGCACATGTGCAGACACACACACACACACACACACACAGACAGAATACACACACATTCACACATAGATCTGTTATGATCATGCTGCTTGTTTGTTTGTCGACTCAGGGTGACTGCAGAGGGAGATGTTGGAGCTCCATTGGCTGCAGTGAAGAGGACTCCTCTTCCCCATCCTCCACCTTCATCATTGTCATCATCATCATCATCATCATCATCATCTGTGACTCCAGCAGCAGCAGCAGCACCACCACCACCGTCAGCAATACACACACCAGCAATCCAGCACAGTTCCAGACCCGGGCCTGAAGGTGCAGCAGGTGTGTGTGTATGTGTATGTGTGTGTGTGTGTGTGTGTGTGTGTGCGTGTGTGTCTGCATTGTTACATGTTATAAGCTCACTCAGAGTCATTCTTCATGTATCCCCTTTGTGTGTTTCCAGAGAGTGAGGAGGAGGAGGAGGAGGAGGAGGAGATAGAGGAAGAAATCACTAAAGAAGATGCAGACGATGACTACAGTTCCCACAATGCATTGTCCAAACCCCTTAAGATCCCAGGTCTGTTTTTTTTCTCTGGTGGGCTACAGTTGTTTGTATTACTCACTATCAATACCCAACTGTCTTATTTTGGTTCTGTTTCTTTCATCTTTAGTGTTTCATTGTTAAAAGTAAGGTGACACTGAAGTGTTTCAGGTCAAGGATTTGTTGATGTGTGCAGCTGATCGTGTTCATGATTACTTTGTTTGATGTTCAGTGGAACAAGCTGGGGAGAGCTGTGACTCGGATGACTCTGATGACATCATAGTGTCCCCCTCACGGCCGTCAGCAAGGAGGATGTCTCTTCTCTTTTGATCGGCACGTGTGGAACCCTGATCGAATGGCCGGTCCTCCGTGCGTCTCATTATACTAGGGGCTACTCATAGACATTTGTCTGAGATGTGATAAAGAATGCACTTGTTAATGACAGGTCCTCAATGGTCCCTTTTGAAACGGGATCCTGCATTTGGTTGTGCTTTTCTAACAGACTTATAGCTTCAAATGAGTCCAGTGTAAGTCTGTGGACAGATAACTGTGTATGTGTGGAAGAGGGAGTGTATAAAAGCCCATAATTCACTGAAACTTAAGCTGTGACGTTGAGAACTTCAGGAAACACCTGTGATACCTCTGAAAGTCATGCTTTCTCAGATTAGACTCTGTGTGTTTGTGTGTGTGTGTGTGTGTGTGTGTTTGGGCTGTAGACTTAGGGGCTCGTGAGGGTCCTAACTTTTGCCACTGAAATGTATGCTTCAACTTCAGGGACTAACAAAATAGGAATGCCTGATCATGACCCTCTAGTGCCTTTATCTTGTAATCAAACTCAAAATAATAACAATACAGCTCTCTCAGAATAAAATCCTCTTAAACTGAAGTTATGCATTAAAAAAAAAAAAATCAAACATAGTGCACAGTAATGTGAAGTCTGGCCTGTTTGAGTTGTGCGTGTGTGTGTGTGTGTGTTCTTTGTCACCCTTCTCTCTATCTTGATGTGGAGAATATTCATTCATAGACTGAATACCGGGGTCCAACTTCAAGCCTGGCATCAATCTGCCAGACATGAAGATGATCGATCATGTTTGTAAAGTCTGCAGGGGTTCAGGGCTTAAGTTGTTTGGTGTGTGTGTGTGTGTGAGAGAGAGAGAGAGAGAGAGAGAGAGAGAGGAACTGGGAGGAGAGGTGATTGTTTGTGAGTCTGTATGGGTTAAGTAAGTCAACTTGGTTTGGAGTGATTTGGTGTGGAGTTTGCCAACAATTATGTGAATTAAGATATGTGAACTTTGTTTTGTTTCCTTTGTTTTGTTTTTGTTTTTTGTTTGTTTGTTTGCGCAACTGATAATATTTTGTGTTTTGTTTTCTTATGGCCACAGAGAAAGCTGCAATGTAGATAATTTCCGATGTATTTTGGTTTTTCAAGAAATAAATGCTATTTGCTGTATGCCGCGTCTTCGCTTTCTGGTTATTTAAGCCCCACATTTCCATTCCAGCAATCATATCACATACTGCAAGGATGAGGTCATCCTATGTCAATTTTGCGCCCCTTTCTGACCAGCAGAGGTCGATGAGCACAAGCAGCAACCTCGGCGTTCTCACTCTGGTTCACTCATCCGTGACGTGCGCCGGTGGGGGCAAAGCGCATTCTCTCTCACAGGCTTCATCCGCAACCTCGGCTTCCCCTCGCTTGCCCCTTGTGTGTGTATATATGTGTGCGTGTGTTTGTGTGCTTTTTTCACTTGACACAGTAGCCTTTTAAAGAGCTGGCACTGCATACGGTGTAACGCCGCGAACTATTTCATACCATCACAAAGAACAAAAACGTCGTCGACGACCAACAGCCTACACAAAGAAGAAGCGGTGGAGCAGCAAAAAAAGGCATTTAAGCACACTGTGGTCTGTGAGTGAACTTCATTATCAATAGGACATCATAAGTCGTTGTCCCTGAGGTCAGTGGCAGAGAATGAATTAAGCGATACGACCGATTTGCGCGCCAAGAAGCTTTATGCCATGGGATTCCCTCAGAGCTCGAGCCCTGAGTGGCGCTGATCGCGGAGAGAGAGAGATTCAAGGGGGTGTAGTTACGGTGCATGGTTTTGTGCTATTCAGCAGCAGCGGATCTGGCGTGGTGGAGGACAATAGCTCTCTACAGCAATACGATACGAGAGTGGTGGGCTTCCCGCAGTCTGCACTCTCCAGTCCAGGCAAGTCCATTTTGAATGACAGCACCGCAACAAAGCACGGACACCTCTTGTCGGCTTGAGGGAATGGTGTTGCCATTTTAAAGGAATCTCGAAGACGAACTGGACGCACGAGAAACCAGTAGGCTCGCATTTTACTCGATTGCTATCCCGACGGGAGATTGTCAGATGAATCAAAGAATGCGCGAAGGAAATCGAAGACTGCAACTACCACTGTCCTTCACCGAACACCTCAATTAATCGCTTGTTAGTGGGCGAAAAATTGCGACGGTGTTGCCAACACTATTGACATTTGCTTTATTGGGTTTCCACGGCCCGCATCGCGCCCTCGGGATTTAACTAGGGTTTAATCTACTAAACAGGGTAGTTTTTTTGCGACAGCCCCTAACGGGTTAACTGCCAAACACAAGAACGGGCTAACAGGGACTACATTGAAATCACCCATTCGTGATCGTGTTTTTAGAAAGGCTTCAGCATCGCTTGATAGATGTGACAACAATACCGGTCCAATAGCCCGACCAGCACAACAGGAATTCTCACTACAAGCTACGAGAAGCCTAGCAGCATTTCCCTCTGATATTTAGCACACACAGTGACATGCAGCCTAATTCCCTGGTGCAGAATTCCAATAAGGGAGTACATCGCCGGTGAATCAAGACTGAAGACTGCACCTCCATCGCCTTGACTATTTGCAGGAACCCGCTGCGATTCAAGCCTCAGCTGTGACAGAACCATGGCCGCGGTTGTGAACTATTCCCCACCGTGGTGGGCGAATCTTCTTCACCGTCTGCCCCACTTCAATCTACAGTTTGAGATGACGAGCAGTGATTTCCGACCTGAGGACTCCGAATATCAGAAGGTGGGTCGGGTTCAAACGACACTGGTGCTGTCCGCACCATCACACATAAATACGCACACCCTTTCCCACGCAACTCCTGGCACCTGTGTGTGTGTGTTTTGATACACAAACCGCAAAGGCAAAAAGGAAACAGATGCACCCTAATCCGCTGTTGTAGGTTACTGTCTGGTTTTCCACAAATCTGCAGTTTGCAGTCACGGGAGTTTCGCATTAATTTTGACCTACTGCTGCTGCTGTTTTAAAGGCCTATTCCATTAGTGCGCGCGCGTGTGTGTGTCGCGCTGCAGTAGAGCTACCTGATGTCATGACCCTACCCCGGATAAATGATGCTCGACCGGGCGTGTCCAGGTGGTGTTTAACGGATGCAGATGTGGAGGGGAGAAAAATAGGGGATGGATTTTTGGGATCGGTGATCTTAAGGGTGACAATGCCACAAAAAATGTGTTGGTTTCTTCTTGCAGTATCTCGGTTTTGCACATTCTGACGTGTTTTCTCTCCCGTTGTCAAGTAAGTGTAGGCTGGTGGAAACATGGTTGGACGACGGGGGGAGTGTGTGGGTAACGGAAAAGACAGTGATAGCCTATAATGTCATGTATATTTATGTCTATGTGAGTGTGATGCGTGCATGTGTGGGGGCATGTTTTTAAACTATGTCTTGGCGTTGCCATAGAACATCTGCATCACATGTAGGGGAAGGGGAAACTCACGCTGGGTCAACTTGACCCAATAATTAGTTGTTTTTTTATTCTATTTTGTAATTCATACTTCTTAATGAGGCGATTGCTATTGTAATTCTTTTATGCCACAGATGTGATTAAAGCGTTTGCATTTTAATTAATACAATGAATATCCGCAGGGACGAGAGAAAGCAAATACGGGACATGGAAGGCCAATTTAGCTGAATTTTGGAATCTTAATTCCACCGTTTCTATGTCGTTTACCAAGCAACTCCGACCAAAATCCTCCAGTAAGGAATTGTTGTCTGGCTGCCCTGTAGCAAGGCTATTGTTAGTATGGCAGATATGGTAGCGGGGGAGACGGTAGTAGGCTAGGAGTTTGGCAAGGAGGAGCAATGGCTCGTTTTTTCCGCAGGCAGCTGTTTCAGATCTCTGGGCTCCTGGTTCCCTGACAGTCCCATCCTCTCTCTCTTTCCCTTGCATTCACTGTCAACCATACATATTCCAGAAATACTTCAAGCAAACATATTGAAGATCAGGCTCATCTCTCCTAAACATGCATTAAATAAATGCATGACAAAACAATAAGCTGGTTCACACACAAATATACACACAGAGGTGATGCACACACACACATACACACAAAGAGGGGACACACACACAAACACACACACACATAAACACAGAGCGGATGATAGCCACGACCATAAAAAAAAAAAACAGAAAACACTTCTAGGACCTTTACGTGTCACACAAACATCATGTACCAATCATATTTATGAAAAGTGAAGTCTCCCTTCCACAAATAACAACACACACACACACACATGTGTGCGTGCGCACACACACACACACACACACACACACACACACATACAGATTTAGCATAAATCACCCTAAGGTCCTTCCATACTCACACACCATACACACAGGCACCCCCCCCCCAACACTGAGCCAGTACCTTCCTAAAACTGTGTTCCCTTCACACAATGAGTTGGCCTCTGTGACCGCAGACGTTCCTCTCCCCAGACACATACACACACACTTTGGGTACCCAGTGAGCCATGGGTAACACCAACACACAGCCTTCATTCTCCCCCTTCAAGAGCAAAGCCCATTCAGGGTTATGGGAAAAAGAAGCAGGGACAACGCACACTCACTCAAACACACACACACACACACACATTATGGCCTTTCTGTCTGGAAGTAGGGGTCAACCACTGCCCTTTGGGGAAGGAGGAGGTGTGTGTGAGTGAGCATGTATGTGTGTTTCTATAGGGCGAAGAGTGAGTGTGTGTGTGTTTTCCTTTGAATGTGATGTGACATGACAATTCTTTGATGTGCTGGTGTATGTATATGTCTTGATATGTAGGCCATAAATATTGTGTGCATGTTTGTGTGTGTGTGTGGGGGGGGGGGGGGAGTTGTGGACTGTGTTCATTTCTGCCTTTGTCTGGTTTAGGGAAGTCAATAACCTCTGTGTGTATGGTTTCACTGAGTATAGTGTGAGTCTGAGTGTGTTTGTGTGTGTGTGTGTGTGGGGGGGGGTCTTCCTCTGTTAGTATTTCTTTCTCTCTGAGTCTGTGTTGTCTGTGTGTGTTTTCTAAGTGTATCCGCTTCTATATCTGTGTGTGCTGTCTGCAGGGAATAAGAATGTGTGTGTGTGTTGTCTGTCTGTGAATAAGAATGTGTGTGTGTGTGTGTTGTCTGTCTGTGATAGAGGCCGTTTGAGATGAGGTCATGATTAGCCCTGAGGGTTTCTGTCTGGGAGCGGAATAGAGGAGAGAGAGAGGGAGAGGGAAAGAGGGAGAGAGGCAGAGGGAGGAACGCGGGAAGAGGGGTAGTGGGGTGGGGTTGTTGTTAATACCCCTTCCTCTCTCCTCCTCTCTTTCTCTCCCTCTGCGCTCTTTGTGTTTCTTCCTCTCTCAGGCTCTCTCACTCTCTTTTCATTACTCTCTCTCTCTCTCTCTCTCTCTTTCTCTCTCTCCCTCATCTCTGATGAGGGGATGAATGCTCTCTTTCAGTGAGAGGGTCTCTCTCGGAATGGGGTCTAATCCTCAATGTATCCCAGAATGCCTTTCAGGGGCGCTTTTGTCCGCCTGACACTAGGGCTCTCTGTCTGGATTCTCTCTTTCCTCTCCAAAACAACCCTCTTACTTTCCCTCTCTCTCTCTCTCTCTGTCTTCCTCTCCACCTCCCCCTCCCTTCTGTTTTTTCTTCTCCTTTCGCTGTTGCTCTGGTTTACTCTGATCTGATTGGCCATCACAGTTTTGACTAATTAGTACACAGACGGGAACAAGGGCTGGAGGCAGCTGGATTGACACACACACCATGCGCTCACAAACACAAACACAAATACACACACACACACACTATGCATTTACACATGCTCTCTCTCTCTCTCTCTCTCTCTCTCTCTCTCTCACACACACACACACACACACACACACTCTCAAACACACACACATGCACGATGCACACACATACACATTAGCTCAAGACACACACACACATGCACACACATTCTTTTGTACACACTCACAGACACATACACATATACACACACTCTCTTTCTCTCTGTTACACACACATCCTCACAGCCACACATAAAACCCCATATGCATAAGGGCACACTTACATACACATGCACACACACACACACACACAGACAGACACTCTCAGATGTTCACACATTGTCTTTAATGTTTACTAACAGACTCAAGTCTTGAAGGCATTAGTAATGTTAGACTTCCACATTAGCTGTGTGATGATAGGCTCAGGTTTCTGCCAATCTTGCAGTCCAGAGGTTAGTCTGGGACAGTTTCTCAGAGGGAGGGGGATCAGAGAATGGGGGGGGGTGAAGTTTCCAGAGGAAACAGTAAGAGTGGAAACACACACACACACACACACACAGTCTTGCCAAAGATCAGCATATTCCTCTCCTTAACGTTGTCATGAAAACCCAAGATTAGCCTTGGCCCACCAACTGTGTTTATGCGCATGTGTGTGTGTGTGTGTTTTCTCTCCTTCTCACACATCATCCTCTGCACGCGTGTCTGCTTGTCACCCAAAGCTATCCCATAATATACCCGTGTAATAGATATTTCCGAGAGCAGCGCTGCCAAGGTCCCCCCTCCCCTCCCTTCTCCAATTCTCTTTCACCCTTTGGCAAGGTAACTGTGAGATTTGAGGTCCCCCCAGTCTTAGCTGCAGGTAAATGACCTCAGAAACACATGTGCTGTCCCTTCACTGAAAGAGAGAGAGGGAGAGATGAAGGGAGAAGGAGAGTGAGAGAGAGGGAGAGAGATGAAGGGAGAAGGAGAGCGAGAGAGAGAAAGGCAGCTGTTGTCCATTTGTCTGTTGCCTGTTTTAACAAACTGAGCCTCCATCCTCAGGCATCCGCCCCCTCTGCAGATGAACGGGGATGTCCCCAAACGCCATTTGTTTCAGTCCAGATTGCTGAAACAGACTCTTGGGGGTGGGCTGGGGCAAGGGTAGGGTGGAAGGGGGAGATGGGGTGGAGTGGATCACAAATGGCACTCTTGGCTCCTAGGAAGGATGTATTTATTATTCTGTGTCTTCTTTCTCTCTCTCTCTCTCTCTGGTCAAGTTTTCTTATTCTCCAGAGGGGTGATGGCTGTGGGCTTCAGTGTTTGGACCTGAGTAGGTACAGGAACTGTAAAGCACTAGGGCTATGTGTGTGTGTGTGTGTGTGTGTGTGTGCTCCCATGTCCCTTTTGTCATCTAATTTGGCTTTATGGCTGAACGGTTTTACATTGCACACCCATTTGCATTCTTACTGATTCATGTATCTTCATAGCAAAGCATTGAAGGCCTGTATTACAAGGCTACACTATATGAGATATAGGCTATAGGCCTATATTAGAAGCAACTTTATGGAAGTGATCCACATATTGACATATGGTATGGGAGAGGCAGGTCTTTGGTTTTATACTCAACCTCGTTAACCCTGGGCCAATCCCAACGGAGAGAGGGAATGATTGGCACCACCTTGCCTACGATAATGGCACATTAACCTGCTGAAGGAAAACAAGAGAGAGCAGGGGGGAAAAAGGAGTGAAGACTGATGTATATAGCCAAAAATGGAAAAAAGCAGAGAGAGAGAGGGGGGGGGGGGTGTGCACAGAAACATCACCCCCCTGTCTCCATTCAAGCCTGATCCCAGAAGCTGTTGCTGTTGGTCCATAGATGGTGCATGACTCACAGTAAAGTGGGCTTGCGGAGGAGATTCAGTACAGTATGTGAGCCAACTTCTTTTCTCCCTGCTGCAGTCACAGTCTCCTCTGACTGCAGTCTCATAATGCTCTACATGGCCATGGTGGTGGTGTGTGTGTGTGTGTGTGTGAGAGAGAGAGAAAGAGAGAGAGAGAGAGCACCTGGCATTTGTGTACGCAGCTGTGTATTGCATGTGTTTCTCTGCGTGGGGTCCAAGGTTGCCTTTCTATGTATGGACACGTGGGTGTTTGTGGGTGGGTTGTGTGTGTGTGTGTGTGTTTGTGACACTGTGTGTGCATGTGTGTGTATGTGTTAATTTTGTGTGTGTGTGTGTGTGCGTGTGTGTGTAACACTGGGAGATAATTAAAAGCACATTGTTCAGGAAATGGCCGAGCTGGCAGGAAGTCACGAGCAGCCACGTTCTCCAGAAGCACCCCGCATCGTTCTGTGTGCGTTAAATACCAGCCTGCTCTTAAAACCCTCAAAACACACACACACTATACCTTCATACACGCCTACACAGACATACACAAACACTCACAGACACACACACAGGCATACACACATACAGTACATACACACACACTCATTATTCACTCATACACAGACATACACACACACACACACACACACACACACACACTCTCACAGACAAACACACCCACGTGCACGGACACACAGTCAAGCGTTCCATGAAGAGAGCACACATTCCCACAAACGGCAACAATTTGACCAAAGCACTCATTAAAAACACATTAAGGACAAATTACCTCACTCTTGACCAAGTGCTTCAGTAATCGCCAGCCACGAAGACCATAACCACCTAAAGAGCATAATAAAGAAAAGAAGAGGAAAGAACTAGAAGAGGAACGAAAAGAGAAGAGTTGAATTACGAAAGCATCGCTTTTCTGTGCCATCATGCACATAACTTTTATGAAGCCATGATGCATAACTTGCACCTTTTATGAAGCCATAATGCATTTAATACAGACTTATCACATAAAGAGACTTAACATGACGCAGGATTAAGGACAATGCCCAGTGCTGTGGACACACAGATATCCATCTCAGTGACCTCCACAGACTAGGCTAGCGTGGCAGCAGGTTCTTATATACAGTAGAGGCCCTTTGTGGATCTGCACAGCTGGATGTTAGCCTAATCCGCCACTGTATGGACTGTGCTGTTCTTATGGAACGTTAATGAAAAATCCTGGAGCCCATTATCTCTGCATGGCTGTACAGTGCTTACAGTGGTGGTGTGTGTGTATGTGTTGGGGGGGATTTTTGCATGGTGTGTGTGTGAGTGTGTATGTGTGCAATAGAGAGGAAGAGGGAGAGAAAAGGTGTGTGTGTGTTTCGACATGTGGTAGTACATTTGTGCACATGTGTGTGTTTAGAGATTGACTGTGTGATAGACTGTGTATGTGTGTGTTTGAGTAGGTTTTGTGTGTGTGTGTAGGCTATGTGTGCGTGTGTGTGTGAGTATTTCTGTGTGAGTATCTACTGACTAAGCAACTGACCTAACTGTATAGGCCTTACAGGACTGCTGTGAATCATCAGACCCAGCACTCTCACCATCACAGCACAGCACAGCTGTTGCACCCAGCCAGATCCAGCCACCCAGGCGACCGCTAGGACCAGCTAACCAGCCACCCAGGCTGCCTCTAGAACCAGCTAACCAGCCACCCAGGCTACCGCTAGAACCAGCTAACCAGCCACCCAGGCTGCCTCTAGAACCAGCTAACCAGCCACCCAGGCTACCGCTAGAACCAGCTAACCAGCCACCCAGGCTGCCTCTAGAACCAGCTAACCAGCCACCCAGGCTACTGCTAGAACCACCTAGCTGCTGCTAGAACCAGCTAACCAGCCACCTGAGCCGCAGCTAGAACCAGCTAACCAGTCACCTTAGCTACAGCTAGTACCAGCTAACCAGTCACCTTAGCTACAGCTAGTACCAGCTAACCAGTCACCTTAGCTGCCGCTGGAACCAGCTAGCCAGCCACTGTATTATTGTGAACTATACTAAGCATCTCACCACATGTTGTACTTTGTATGATAGTAAAAAGTAAGTACATTTTCACTTTGTAAGTTGGTATGTGAAGATATGATTTCAGTTTGTATTTGAACAAGAACAGAGCATTGCTGCACTAGTTCCACCTTCAGACATGAGCTGCATGACAAGAATACATGCAAAGCTACAACCTTTACATTTTTCATTTGGTCCTAAAATCAGCCTTGAATAAAATGTACTTTTTCTCTACAGCTCATCCCATCTTGTGGAATGAACACTATTCAAGTGTCTGCTGTCCTTCAAAAATCTCTTCATAAGTTGTCAGATTCCCTGTTGTTTGATCTAAAATCAGCCACGGACAAACTAAAGACACACGAAAGACAAACAAACACGGTTTGCTGTCCTTCAGAGATCTCCCCATAAGTTGACCAACAGACAGACTCCCTGTTGAGCTCTACTGGTCTCTGTTTTCTTGAAGGTTGAATTGTCACTTGCTTACTTGGCTAAAGTGAAGCACCAGTGCTATACAATAAGCTTCTGTTTACGAGAGAACACAAGTACTCATCCAATGTTCAGATCACATAAAAAGCAGCTTTGTGTTCAAGGACCTATTAGGCGTCAGGCTAATAGTAATAATAATAATAGTAATAACAACAACAACAACAATAATAATACAATTAATTATAATAATTAGTAGTAATAACTTTTTCCAGGGTGTGAAGCTAAAGACTAAAATAAACTTGGCTTGTATGTCGAAGGACACACCAAGCTGGGTACATGAGTGCACTCTTTGGCCTGCACTCAACAACACTCCCAAGTGGTTAAGACACACACACACACACACACAATGTAATACTCGTTCACACTCACACACACTCTCACACACTTAATCACACACACACATATACACATCATCTTGGCCAGGGCAAAAGTGGCCTACTTTATTTCTATGAGCTCCAAGAAGTGAGGAGGGCCCATTCATCACCCCTCCCTCTCTCTTTCTCTTTCCCTCTCTCTCTCTCTCTCTCTGGTTCAGTGAGGCTGTGGACAGCAGACGGAGCCGTCTGACTCCAGTGCCCATACGCAGTTCTGGCCCGGCCGGCTGGCCCACTTGATTAGGGCCCGACACACAGCAGTGTGTGTGCCTGCTGACGTAAATCTCCTTTACTGCTGCCGATGACAGACAGAGAGAGAGCGGGGGGAAGAAATATGATAAGTAATTTGAAATATAAAAGATAGAGTATGTGAGAGGGAGAGCAAGGCAGATAGAGAGAGGGGGTGAGAGAGAAATAAAATAGAGGGAGAACTAAACGAGAGAGAGGGAAATGGTATGTAATTTGGATCATAAAAGAGAAAACACAAGGGAGGAAAAATGAGAATGAAAGATGGCAAGTAATTTAGAGAATAAAAGACTGAGTGCGAAAGAAAGGGAGGGCAAGATTTGTGGTGATTGGGCTCCCTGTGTGTGTGTGTATG
>JAIFZK010000168.1:3025000-3040000 GCA_027481765.1 Tenualosa thibaudeaui
CCCCGTACCCTGTATATATTAATTTATTTAGCAGATGCCTTCACCCACAGCCAGATACAGTCATTTAGCTAAAACAGCACAATTATGCTTTATCATTATGGCTGAGGAGGAGAAAATATAACACACACACACACACACACACACGCTGGCACAGTTCAGCAGTAGCTACACACCAACCATTAATTATGTAGATACTGCACCACTACATTACACTACACTACACTACTCAAAACAGTACTATAATTTTAGTTTGAAGAGAGTTGGATTGAAGAGAGTGATCTTTGGTATCAGGGTATGAGGGGTCAACTCTGGTCTGCATAAAGGGGAATCCCCCCCTCATTGCAAAAATAGAACAGGGAATTAAACAAACGTTTGTGCCTCTCGCTCCTCTTTTGCCCTCTCAGGCTAAACTGCTACTATCTACACATCCCATAATATGCCACATGCTACATTATTTTACACAGTGCTTTGTGACTTTATTGTCTGTTGGTGTATGTTGATGCTGTTCTTTACTACACTAATTGGCATTACACCATTTTCCTTGTGTTCCCTCAGGGCCAAAATGACTAGGAATGTATGTTAGATGTACGTGCGCGTGTGTGTGTGTGTGTGTGTGCATGTGTGTGTGCATGTGTGTGTGTGTGTGTGCGTGTGTGTGTGTGTGTATGCGCGTGTGTGTATGTGTGTGCATGTGCGTGTGTGCGTGTGTGTATTTTACTGCTGTGCATGAAGAAATATAGCTTACCTGTAGCTCACTCTCGTACCTCCTTATCTAGTCCAGTGTGTGTCAATGCCTGTGGTCTCTCTCTCTCTCTCTCTCTCTCTCTCTCTCTCTCTATCGCTCTCTCTCCCCCTCTCTCCCACTCTCTCTCATTCCCTTCTTCTTCTTAGAGTTAAATTGGGGTTGAAATGAGCTGTACTGGCAGAGGGTTCTGTGTGGAGCCCAGCATGCAGTGGAGTGGAGATAAGGAACAAACAAGCCATTAAAATTAAAACACAATGAGGTTATACACAAAACATCATGAAATTGCTGTGTGTAAGGATGTGTCTGTGCATATGTGTGCATGTGTGTGTGTGTGTGTGTGTCTGTGTGTATTTGTGTGTCTGTCTGCCCCCCCGCTTGACCGTCTCAACCTTGCATCTGGGATCTATTGGACTTGTTTGATTATGTTTGATTTCTCTCTTTCTCTGTCACTTGTTTCTTCTCTTTTGTCTTTGATCTTTCTTTCATTCTTTCACTCTGTCTCAGGGCTCCTGTTTTTCTCTCAGTCAGTCCAGTCTAAGAACCTACAGGGCCATGGCTGATAGATGCCTCTCCTTAATCTCTCTCTCTCTCTCTCTCTCTCTCTTTTACTCTCTCTCACTCACTCCGTCTCACTCTGTCACTCCCTCTTCTCTGTCTGTTTATCTATTCATCTACTTCTGTCTCTCTCACTCTCTATAGTTTACATCATTCTTTTCTTTCTGTTATATACTGTTGATATTCTCTCTCTCTCTCAATCTTTCTATCATCCCTTTTTTACTCTGTCTTTATTTATGTCTGTTTATCTATTTATCTCCTCTCTCACTCTGCATCTCTTCCACCCAAACTCTGTCTCTTTTTTTCTCTCTCTTTATCTCTCTATCCCTCTCTCTCCCTCTCTCCTGCTGAATGTATGTCTTTGTGTGTTGTTTGGGCTGGTCAGAGCGATGGGGGTCAGAGGGGGAAGAGAGGGAGGCAGCCAGGGGCCTTAGTGTCACACCATGGGCCAAGTGTTTGGCTTAGATTCCAAAACTGTTTGTGTGAGAGACGCTTGCAGCCTTCTGAGATTGCACCCACGCACACACACACACACACACACACACACACACACACGCAAGCACATATACAAGAACATCTATGCGTGCACAAACACACATACACACACACATACAATTACATACATGCATTCACACTGACTTATACGCACTCACAGATACTCAAGCACATGCGTGCATGCAGAAACACACACACACACACACACATAGCAGCGACACACATGCGCACAATACACACACCAAAAAACATACATAAACTGCACTCCAGTGGCATAAATAAATGTTATGCATGTGTATTGACTGACATCCTGTGCATCGGCATGTATTAGGGTAGACTGGGTGTTTTGCTGAAAACTCACATTTTGATTTCACTCTTTCCGTCTGCAAGAGGAACGGAAGGGGAAACAGAGGCTTCGTCTGGAACCTATTACAGTAAATCACTCCTCAGCTCTCCACAGTTTGGACTGTGTGTGTGTGTGTGTGTGTGTGTGTGTATGCTGAAATACAGTATATTCTCCCTGTGACTTCCTCAGAAGGGAAACAGACCCTCGGATCGTGTGTGTGTGTGTGTGTGTGTGTGTGTGATTGTGTGTGTGTGACCCACATTCGAACATAGGGAGAAATCCACGCCACAGAATTCCGAGCATGGAATAAAAGAAGCCGTTAACATTGCAGAGTTGCGTCGGGCTGGAATCTGCATTGCACGAGCAGATTCGTCTTACAGAGACAGCAACACTGATGTGTGTGTGTGTGTGTGTGTGTGTGTGTCTGATTCCCGGCAGAAAATTGCCACACTGTAATGTGAGATCACTTTTTCCAGAGTTTGATGCCAGATAAGATCATAGCCATTTCTCTGAGTGCATACTTGCATTCCAGATGGTAGTAGATACTTGACAACTAGTATGTCAAGTGGGGTCCCAAAATCTTCACTAAGGGGAGCGTGGAGTGGAGAGAAACATTTCTAGATGAGACCTCCTTGCATACTTGCTGAGTGGGGTGAACGCACGGGCACTTCAGATCAAGGGATTGTTTTGGAAAAAAGAAAGTGTTCTGTACCAGTCAAGCTCAGAATTCCAAGACTGGGAAACAAAACAAAAGAATTCCAGGAGTCGGGGCCTTTTTTATATATATGACCTCACCCCCACCCCACCCTTCTCTTGATCCAAATCAAACCTGTCGGGGCATGTTTCAGATTTACACACACACACGCACACACACATACACACAGACGCACATTCAATTTTCCCCTGCCACATTCTTTCCTTCATTAGATTGCTTCTCTTTGTGTGTGTGTTATTTATGTGATCACATCTGTTTGTGTGATCACTGCTGTCTGGGCACGTGGGCGTGTGAGTTGGGGACAGAGTCTGTGTCTGTGTATGTATGTTATTAGTGTATGTGAGGCAGACAACACTGGAACTGTGTACATGTGTCTGGCTGGCTCTGTGTGTGTGTGCGTGTGCGTGTGTGTGTCTGCATACCTATGTCTGGCAGGGTGTGTTTTGCCTGTGTGTGAGTGTGCTTGTCCTTGTGTGTGTGTGTAGGTGTGTGAGTTAGGGACAGAGTCTGTATCTGTGTATGCATGAAATTAGTGTATCCGAGGCAGACAACACTGGAACTGTGTATGTGTGTCTGGATGGCTCCATGTGTGTGTGTCTATGTGTGTGAGAGTGTGAGTGTGTGTGTGTGTGTGTGTGTGTGCGCATACATCTGTCTGGCAGGGTGTGCCTTCCCTGTGCGCGGCGTGTGTTTGATCTCTGGCTATGGAAGGATGGAAGGAAGAAGTGCGCACTCGGCACTAAACACACACACACACACACACACACACACAGCTGGAGCCGTATGCTAAAAACTGAGAGACGGAGCTTTTGTTCAGCTGGAAAGATGATGGTTGGTGATGTCATGTTTTCCCACTGTTGAGTTTCTGTGTGTGTGTGTGTGTGTGTGTGTGTTGGCTCTGTGCAGAGGATGCTGTTGCTAGGCAGTGCTGTCTCTGCTAACGAGTTCATCTCTCTCACTGTGCATTGATAGAAGTCATAGTTGTTTTGCAGTGTCCATTTAGCTATTTACCAAAATACATCCTATTGCTGAAACATCACAGTACTGAATTATTTTCTTTGCCCCAAGACAAACACACTTAGCCTTAACAACCATGGCCATTTCAAAGGACACAGTCCGGCTTTTAGGTAGGGGGCAGTATTAGTGTGTGTGTGTGTGTGTGTGTGTGTGTGTGTGTGTGTGTGTGCATTATCAGTAATGTCACTTCCTTTTCTGTGTTCTTATCTAATAATGTAATTTTCTTATATTACCCAGAGTGCTTTGGTCCTACTTGGTGTTTTGGCGTTGACTCAGTTTTAAAACTGCCCTCTGCTCAACTTCTTTGAATAATAATGTTAAATGTCTTATTTTTTGTGTTGTTGAGTGATGTCATATCCTTTCAAGGATTTTTTGTCTCATCCCATTTCATCTTTAGTGTAGATTACTGCAGCTGTTCTAGGGTAGCAATTGATAGGATTTTAGCATATTCGGCCCACTGCATCAATCTGATTCTTTGTGAATTTTCTTATTGGGTCCTTACTGTTGAGAAAGTAGTTAACTACACAGGTTTTCATCAACAAAGGTTTATTACTGTAGCCATAATACATTTACATTTACATTTATGCATTTAGCAGACGCTTTTATCCAAAGCGACTTACAAAAGAGGATAACATTCAAGCTACAATACAATGAATAATAACTTAGCCATAATTAGAACTGGGTAAACCATACAGGAATGTGCTGTCTTTTTCATTTTTTTGCTTCCAGAAAAGCCATTGTCATAGTCTCCTATATCATAGTCTCCTGTATCATAGTCTCCTGTATCATAGTCTGTATCATAGTCTGTATCATAGTCTCCTATATCATAGTCTGTATCATAGTCTCCTGTATCATAGTCTGTATCATAGTCTCCTGTATCATAGTCTCCTGTATCATAGTCTCCTGTATCATAGTCTGTATCATAGTCTGTATCATAGTCTCCTGTATCATAGTCTGTATCATAGTCTCCTGTATCATAGTCTCCTGTATCATAGTCTGTATCATAGTCTCCTGTATCATAGTCTCCTGTATCATAGTCTCCTATATCATAGTCTCCTGTATCATAGTCTGTATCATAGTCTCCTGTATCATAGTCTGTATCATAGTCTCCTGTATCATAGTCTCCTGTATCATAGTCTCCTGTATCATAGTCTGTATCATAGTCTCCTGTATCATAGTCTCCTGTATCATAGTCTCCTATATCATAGTCTCCTGTATCATAGTCTCCTGTATCATAGTCTGTATCATAGTCTCCTGTATCATAGTCTCCTGTATCATAGTCTCCTATATCATAGTCTCCTGTATCATAGTCTCCTGTATCATAGTCTCCTGTATCATAGTCTGTATCATAGTCTCCTGTATCATAGTCTCCTGTATCATAGTCTCCTGTATCATAGTCTGTATCATAGTCTCCTGTATCATAGTCTCCTGTATCATAGTCTCCTGTATCATAGTCTGTATCATAGTCTCCTGTATCATAGTCTCCTGTATCATAGTCTCCTGTATCATAGTCTGTATCATAGTCTCCTGTATCATAGTCTGTATCATAGTCTCCTGTATCATAGTCTCCTGTATCATAGTCTCCTGTATCATAGTCTGTATCATAGTCTCCTGTATCATAGTCTCCTGTATCATAGTCTGTATCATAGTCTGTAACATAGTCTCCTGTATCATAGTCTCCTGCATCATAGTCTCCTATATCATAGTCTCCTGTATCATAGTCTCCTGTATCATAGTCTGTATCATAGTCTGTATCATAGTCTCCTGTATCATAGTCTCCTGTATCATAGTCTGTATCATAGTCTCCTGTATCATAGTCTGTATCATAGTCTCCTGTATCATAGTCTCCTGTATCATAGTCTGTATCATAGTCTCCTGTATCATAGTCTGTATCATAGTCTCCTGTATCATAGTCTCCTGTATCATAGTCTCCTGTATCATAGTCTCCTGTATCATAGTCTCCTGTATCATAGTCTCCTGTATCATAGTCTCCTGTATCATAGTCTGTATCATAGTCTCCTGTATCATAGTCTCCTGTATCATAGTCTGTATCATAGTCTCCTGTATCATAGTCTCCTGTATCATAGTCTCCTGTATCATAGTCTCCTGTATCATAGTCTGTATCATAGTCTCCTGTATCATAGTCTCCTGTATCATAGTCTCCTGTATCATAGTCTGTATCATAGTCTCCTGTATCATAGTCTCCTGTATCATAGTCTCCTGTATCATAGTCTCCTGTCTCATCGTCTCCTTTATCATAGTCTTTATATTAGTCTCCTGTATCTTATTCTGTATCATAGTCTCCTGTATCATAGTCTCCTATATCATAGTCTCCTGTATCATAGTCTCCTGTATCATAGTCTCCTGTATCATAGTCTGTATCATAGTCTCCTGTATCATAGTCTCCTGTATCATAGTCTGTATCATAGTCTGTATCATAGTCTCCTGTATCATAGTCTCCTGTATCATAGTCTGTATCATAGTCTGTATCATAGTCTCCTGTATCATAGTCTCCTGTATCATAGTCTCCTGTATCATAGTCTGTATCATAGTCTCCTGTATCATAGTCTCCTGTATCATAGTCTGTATCATAGTCTCCTGTATCATAGTCTCCTGTATCATAGTCTCCTGTATCATAGTCTCCTGTATCATAGTCTCCTGTATCATAGTCTGTATCATAGTCTCCTGTATCATAGTCTGTATCATAGTCTCCTGTATCATAGTCTCCTGTATCATAGTCTCCTGTATCATAGTCTCCTGTATCATAGTCTGTATCATAGTCTGTATCATAGTCTGTATCATAGTCTCCTGTATCATAGTCTCCTGTATCATAGTCTGTATCATAGTCTGTATCATAGTCTCCTGTATCATAGTCTGTATCATAGTCTCCTGTATCATAGTCTGTATCATAGTCTCCTGTATCATAGTCTGTATCATAGTCTCCTGTATCATAGTCTCCTGTATCATAGTCTCCTGTATCATAGTCTGTATCATAGTCTCCTGTATCATAGTCTGTATCATAGTCTCCTGTATCATAGTCTCCTGTATCATAGTCTCCTGTATCATAGTCTGTATCATAGTCTGTATCATAGTCTCCTGTATCATAGTCTGTATCATAGTCTCCTGTATCATAGTCTGTATCATAGTCTGTATCATAGTCTCCTGTATCATAGTCTGTATCATAGTCTCCTGTATCATAGTCTGTATCATAGTCTCCTGTATTATAGTGCTTCTGCTCTGTCTAGTCCTGGTCTTCCACGATTGAAACTCAAAAACCCAGACTAGTGTGCCAAATAGACATGGCTCGCGTTACTCAAACGGAACCAGTACACAATGGTCTCTACACGGAGCAGTAGAACAAAGCGGAAGCGAGGATGACAGATTCACTGACAGGTGGTAGCTTGGGATCTAACCCCCTCTCACTCTGCAGCTGTAACAAACCATATAATTTCCTGTAACTAATGACATCACTTCCTCTCTCTCTTTCTCAGTCAGTGCTGCTGCTGGGCGCTGTAGCGCTGGTGTGTCTGGCTCTGGACCTTCTCTTCCTGCTCTGCTACTCCTTCTGGCTGTGCTGCCGCCGCCGCAAGAGCGACGACCCGCCCAACGCCGACTGCTGCTGCACCGCCTGGTGCGTCATCATCGCCACGCTCGTCTGCAGGTGAGTCTGACACACACACACACACACACATATAAACACACCCACCCACCCACACACACACATACACACTCACACACATAAACACACACTCACGTTTCTACAAGCCCACACTGTACCCCCAAATCATGCTCACCTGCAGTCTGATGATACACTTATAAACCGTAGTACACTCAAAAAGACATAGCCATGCACACACATTTTCACACACGTAAACACAAACAAACACACACACACACATTCACCCCCCCCCCCATGTATTCCCATATTTTTCATTATAAACCCATGGGCATGTATGTAGATGCACCCACAGCAACACAGTACAAAAACAATCATGAATATTTCTATTGTACCTACAGGCCCTTGGAGCTCTACTGTTTCAAGCACACTGAAACATGCATTTAGTATGCAGTATGAGTGCTGAGCCTAGTGTTGACAGAGTAGTAGGCTGTAGTGTTTAGTGTTTACACTTGTCCATAGCAGTGCAGGCCAGCTCTCTCACATACTGGAGGAGAGGAAATCCCACTATAGTTTATCAGGACTTCCCAGGTCCACTAATCCTACCCTTAATATAACTTGGATGGGAAAAGAGAATCAAAATACATTTTGTGTATGTGTGTGTGTGTGTGTGTGAGAGAGAGAGAGAGAGAGAGAGAGAGAGAGAGAGAGTGTGTGCATGTTTGTGTGTGAGAGAGAGAGAAATAAAGAGAGAGAGTGTATGTGTGTAAGAGATATATATATAGAGTGTGTGTGTGTGTGTGTGTGTGTGTGTGTGTGTGTGTGTGTGTGTGTGTGTGTGTGTGTGTGTGACATAGACTTATTGTGCCTTAAGCACCATGACCTTGACAACTCAGTGTGTCCTCATATGATAAATAAAATTATGTACAGGCCTTCTCCCCATTTGCAGTGTGTATATGTCAGTGCCTGTGTGTGTGTTTGTGTGTGTGATTGTGTGTTTGTGTGCATGCATGCATGATTGAAGGGAATGTGAGAGTGAGAGAGGTGAAGAGTGTGTGTGTGAAGAGAGGTGAGAGAATGTGTGTGTGTGTGTGCTTCTGATTGTGCTGCATTGCGTTTCGCGGGCTGCAGTGTTGTGCACTTTGGTATTTTTAGACTTAATCTTCTCTCCTCTTCATTGCCATGCCAAAGCAGGCAGACTCTTTACTGCATTATCTGCTTGCTAAACAGATGCTTTTCTACACTTTAATGCTTTTTCTCCTCTTTCTCTCTTCCCCCTTTCTCTTTCTCTGTCCTTCTCTTTCTCTCTGTTGCTTTCTCTCGCTGCAACCCCCCCCCCCACACACTCACAAACACACAGACACACACACACACACACACACAAATTCTCTTATTCTCTCCTGTTTGTGTATTTGTTTTGTTTCTGTGTGTTTTTGTGGATGTTAGCGTAAGGAGAAGTGAATATAATACACACACACACACACACAAATAGAGGTAGACATGTTCTTCACAGTAAGCAATTAATAAATAGATCAGCATCTCTTATAGTCGTCCTTAGCTTGACCTTGTGAAACTTGGTCTGTTGCCACAGACTCACTCATGTTACCATAACATGCTCAAAAATATTTCCCCCCCAATTCTTACAGCTCAGTGTTTGTTTAGCTCCATCACTCCAAGTTGTGTGGCTACAAAGTTCTGCACTCAAGTGGATTTGTTGTAGAAATTGCATCACTTCTGGAAGTTCTGGAAGCCAAACAGTACACTGTATCCTCCATTATCCTATTTAGCTACAAAAAAATACTACTAAGATTTCACAACAGATGGTTCAGCATCAAACCCAGAGGGCCTGCATTTTCCGCTGCTTTTCTTTAAGTGGATGTAATGAATCGACATCATGTGGCACAATAGACACTGGACTGTATCTACCGTATATCATCCCTCTGTCTTTGTCTGTCTCTCTCTCTTTCTCTCTCTCTGTCTCTCTCCCTCTTTCTCTCTGTCTGTCTCTCTCTCTCCCTCTCTCTCTCTCTATCTGTCTCTTGCATGGCAGTGGTGATATTTATGCCCCAAGGGCCACTGGAAGGAAGTGAGGTTTAGAGGAGGAAGTGAGCGAGCAAGCGATCTGAAACACAGCCAACTCTCCCTGATATCACCTGTCAGCTCGCGTGCTAATCCATTCGGCTGGCAGCATCCTGTCGCCTTAATGAAGCACCCTTGGGAGAACCAGTCAGTTCTACACATACTGGCAGAGAAGGGAGAGAGAGTGAGAGAGAAAGAAAGAAAGAAAGAGCGAGAGAGAGACAGACGGAGAGCGAGAGAATGTCACTCACAGAAGAAGGAAGACAAAGTCTGTACCCAGTGCCACACATGATACTCTGTGCTCGAGAAACACCCCCTGAGAGAACTCTGTTTTCATCAGAGATTAAACTGAACACTAGCTGAAATACCAGAGATTAAACTGAACACTAGCTGAAGTACCAGAGATTAAACTGAACACTAGCTGAAATACCAAACCAAACTTTAGCTGGAGCATGCACAGTAAAAAAAAACATGAAATATACTGTCATACACCATAACGACCAACAAACCACAAAGCAGTAAATCTGAACTTTATGATTGTGGCCATTTTCCCAGCAAGGGGAAAAGAAAATCAACCCCTTATTTATAGAGCACATTTAACTAAAACACATGTTGGACAAAGTACTTTGCAGTAAAAGTTAGTTTTATTCGAAAGCAGTAAAGCATTAAAAAAAACTGTAAAAAAAAAGATCACATTGTTAACTGCTTGAGAAACAACAAGGAGATGTTTGGGTGTGTGTACAAGCCAAAGCACAATGCCCTTTGGCAAGGTTAAACTCATTGTATGCGGGGAACAAGTGGTTTTGAATGGATGGGTTCCTGTCATTGTGAGAGACTTTGCCTTAGCAAGCTCAGGTGTTTCCTGTGGGAGTTAGCATTAGCAATAGCATGTGCTATGTTATCAATGTCAGACATGTACCATCATCGTTGTTCAAAAAAAACAAACAATAGTTTAATATTACAGATATGATGAGAAATGCAAAGGGGCCAAGGGTTCATATCCCTTCTTTTGTTTTGTAAAACACTCAAAGTTAAGGATTATAACTGAAGAACCCTACTAAAACTTTTGTTCTCCATTCTAGTTCTGAACAGTTCTAATGAAAGTCTACAGACATTCCTCACATTTTACACGTGGATGCAAGCGATAATAATATAATGATGACCTCGATAATTGAACTAATCACTTGGAATGACATTGGCTTACGTGTCAACTTAAGTAAAAAATAAACAAAAAAGAAATGACATATAATATAGATTAAATTACATATAAATGAATCAGACTGAGATGGCGATGTCTTGATATTCTACCTGGTGAAAAAAAAATGGAAGGGACTGATACACCCATGTAAACAAACATCAGATGTGACAAATGCAGTTAGGTGTGTATGAAGGTTACTGCAGGTCAAGGATGTACATCTCTGACCACAGCTGAGGTCATTGCAACACTTGAGAGTGAAGGCCTCATCAGACTGTATCAACAGCTGCCCTAGCTAAGGGGGATCCAATAAATAAATACATACATACATACATACATACATACATACATACACACACACACACATACATACATACATACATACATACATACATACATAAATAAATAAACAGAAAACATAAACAACTTGTTTGCAGATGGGTACATGGTGTCCATTGCCCAGAGTCCATTCCCCCTATAAACGTTGGAGGACTTACCCATGTCCAGTAGGCCTATTTCACAGCGCTTCCTGGAAGCTGACAGGGATCAAGGTCAGGCGGGCAGATGGTTGACACATGACTGATTGTAGGCAGGGGAGTTGTACTGATGAATCTATATGAAGTGGATGGAGGGAAGGAAAGAAAGATTGTTTCTGGATTGTTATAATGATTTATCCTCTAGCTGAATTGCTATCTTCATCTGTTCTGATGATCATGGTTAATATGTTAAGAATGGTGTGTGTGTGTGTGCATGTGTGGGAGCGTTGGGGTTTGTTAGGTGCTCTAGATAAGCCTAAAGAATATAAATACAAACGGCTTCAGACTTAGGTCTCTGAAGAACGTGACAAATTTAATACATTTTATTTTAATTCAAAATACATGTTCCATGTTATTATAAATGTGTCGTACACTCACCTATCATGTAAATTTAGTTAGTTAAGTAGATTCCATTTGGAATCTCAGGTTAAAAAAAACAATGAAGACCACCTTCTTTAATAAGAGTGTAAAAATCAAAGAGGCAACCACAGTGTATAGACGCAGTATACAGTATAATCAAGCCTTAGGCCTTCTCTTTCTCACCTAGGCCCCAGTGTACATGTTGTGGAACAGGCAGCATTCCGTTTCAGCTATGGGAACATAGAATTAGCATTAGCTACACCATATGTTTTGACCTAATTGTTTGAGTCTGTGTGTGTGTGTGTGTGTGTCTTATTTAATGTCTGATTTCAGAGCTCTGCAGCAGTAGCATAGCATTAGATATGCTAGTGGTGAAGTAAGTGCCATGGAACGGCCACAGGAAAACTAGGTCACCCAGAATGAGTGAGTGAGCGAATAAGGGAGGGAGAGAGTGGGTTGTTGTGAGGATATGTGGTCGCCTTTCTCTCCACGCTGTCCTTCTCTTCTCCTGAAGCGATTGCATCAGCCTGCGCGAATGCTAATGCTAACTAGCGCAAAGGAGAAAAGAAGCTCAAGAAACGGAACAGCAGTGCAAAGGGAATGACGTCTTGACAATCGTTGGAGCAGCCTGGATCAAGGCAGGCAGCGTCCTTATCTCCAGGCACATGCTGCATTATCTTTCCCTCTTTTCCCTCTCTTACTCTCTCTCTCTCCTTCTCTCTCTCTTTCTTTCTTGCTCTCTTTATCTCCACCTCACCCTCCATTGCATCAAACAACAGGCTCATTTCCCACTTATTGTGTATAAAAAGCTACCACAGTAAAGCAGAAGGATTAACCCTTTTAGAGATGAAGAGAGAGAGAAAGAGAGAAGGATAGGTTGATGATTGAATGGATGAGCATGAAAGAATGAAAAGGGAAAGAGGATGAATCTATGGGGGAAGAGAAAGAGGGAGATAGAGGGATGTGGAGCCAAGCTGATATGATGGCTTGGATGAAATGCATCACAGTTCACGCATCACTATAAATACACACTCTCGCTCTCTCTCTCTCACTCTATGTAAAGTAAAAATTGTAAGTTAATTTAGTAATAAATTAGTAATAAAATGATAAATTATACTGCACAGTAAAGAAATGAAAGAAAAGAAAACTTACCATTACCGTACCATTCACTAATGTAAATGATAATAATAAAAAAAACAAACAAAGAAAAAAAACCCAGACAATCCCTTAAGTAAAAGAAGGTAATATCATGAGTGGTAATAATGAGAAGAAGAAATGAAAAGAAGAAAATAAACTCTCTCTCTCTCACACTCTCTCTCTGTGCACACACACACACACACACACACACAGGCTACATGCAGTATGGACCAGCAGTGACTTTGATACATCTGTTCCATTATTTAGTTTTTGGTTGTTTGCCTGTGCCTGCCTGTGTGTGTGTGTGTCTTCGTGTTTGTATGTGTGTGTGTGTGTGTGTGTGTGTGTGTGTGTGTGTGTTTGCAGCGTATGTCTGCTTCCACAGGACGTACAGAGACAGTTCATGCTGCAACTGTCCTTCATCACAACACACTTTTCTCATCTCATCTCTCTTTTTTCTGTCATCTCACTCTCTTTCTCTCTCCTCTGTTCTCTCTCTTCTCTCTTTCTGTCTTCTCTTGCCTCTCTCTCTTTTTTTCCTTTTTGTATCTCTGCTTCGCCTAAGCTCTTCCCCAGAGAGGTTGCCATAGCAACAAAATCAGATTTTGAATGTTTGATGCTGAGAGATGAATAATACACTGCAGACTACAGTACAGAGAGAGAGAGAGATAGAGGAGAGATGGAGATAAAGGAGAGAAAGACAGAGAGAGAAGCAGGAAAAGGAGCCGAAAGTCAAAGGGGAGAAGAACATGTCTGCCAGTGTGTGTGTGTGTGTGTGTGTGTGTGTGTGTGTGTGTGTGTGTGACCCAGCCTGCTGTTCTGTAGTGGTTAATATTTCATGTTCCATATTTAGTCCTCCAACCTGAATATTTAATGTACTGTATCAGAATAGTATATGTTTATCTGAATGTGTGTCTGTCTGTATCTGCAAAGTGTGTGTGTGTGTGTGTTTTAACTGGGCTGTGACATTCTCTGCTTTATGAAATATGACAGCCGCTGCCAAGCAGTCTCTGTGGTAGCGATGCCACTGTTATATTGTTGCACTGCCATATTTGTCATCGTTATGAGAGCCCTGAGCACATCCAATCTGGACCACCTTTTGTTATACGTTTATTGAAGGATGACCGTAAACCATACTCTCTCTCTCTCTCTCTTTCACACACAAACACACGTACACACACAACCACACACACCATTTGAAAGATGACTAGGAATCCCTAACGCACCCACGTAGGTGTTTTTAAAAGATGATTAACACACAGGCTTGCACACACACACACACACACACACTTTTTGACAAATGATTGTGACTTGCACATAAACACACATGTACTTCTTACATCTTATTGAAAGATTACTATGACCTGTCCATTCTCACACACACACATGCACACACACACTGAGGGATGATTATTGATTTTGTGGCTGGCTGGCTCAGGCTCTGTTTAATGTTTAAATGCTTGACCGCAGACACATAAGCTCAGTGCGTCCACACAGCCAGCCAGTGACCCACTAAAGTAATGGCCTGTCTGAGAGAGAGAGAGAGAGAGAGAGAGAGAGAAAGATGGGCAGGGGTGATAATGGCAAGGCAGGACAGTCCATCAGCGCACGCACACACACACACACACATACACACACACACGGTCGCATAAACTATACACATACATATACAAACAACTTCACCCACACATGCATAACAACAGGGTCCCACAACACACACACACACACACGTATGTCTATGCAGAAATAAATAGGGTATGTACACTAACAGGAAAATAATCACATATACACGCATCACTAGGTTCACACGAACCTCATGCTGATGGTAGTGTTCACATGTAGCCTTGGTAGTCAGCCATTAAAAGAAGGTCATTGAGACACTTATAGTGAGTAGAGTGCATGCACACACACACGCACACACACACAGACACACACACACACGTGCAGACTCATATGCAGACACAGACACAGACTCGTATGCAGACACACACATGCCTGCTTCACTGCACATGTAAATACACACATACACACCACACACACACAAACGCACACATACATATTTAATCCCCAGGATCTTGACCTTTATTCAGAACCAGAGAATGTGACCCTGTTTACCAATCCCTCTCTTTCTCTCTCCCTCTCTCTGATCTATCTTTCATTCTCTCTCCCTCTCTCTCTCTCTCTCTCCCTCTCTCTGATCTATC
>JAIFZK010000168.1:3045000-3127500 GCA_027481765.1 Tenualosa thibaudeaui
TTATAGTTAGTTGTGTGACTGTGTTTGGTGTGGTTGGGTTGTGCTAATGGTTATAGTTGTGTGAGTGTTAATGGTTGTAGTTAGTTGTGTGAGTGTGTTTGGTGTGGTTGGGCTGTGCTAATGGTTATAGTTAGTTGTGTGACTGTGTTTGGTGTGGTTGGGCTGTGCTAATGGTTATAGTTAGTTGTGTGAGTGTGTTTGGTGTGGTTGGGCTGTGCTAATGGTTATAGTTAGTTGTGTGACTGTGTTTGGTGTGGTTGGGTTGTGCTAATGGTTATAGTTAGTTGTGTGAGTGTGTTTGGTGTGGTTGGGTTGTGCTAATGGTTGTAGTTAGTTGTGTGAGTGTGTTTGGTGTGGTTGGGCTGTGCTAATGGTTATAGTTAGTTGTGTGAGTGTGTTTGGTGTGGTTGGGTTGTCTTCCAAGTGTAACATTAGACTATTTCCCATTCACACAGCTCCACAAAACTAATACTCAGATGCACGCACACACACACACAGTACAGACGAACACAGAATTTATATTCACTCTCTGTCCACACTGCATCAGCAGTTTGAGTTTTTCGCCTTTCCTCTTCTCCCTTTTCATCCCTCCTGCTTTCTCTCTCTCCTTCTTGCTCTCCCTCCTTCTCTCCCTCCCCTATGCATTGATATGCAGAGTGGCTCCATGTCCAGAGCTGTTTTTCTTCTCTCTGTTAGGACTTGTTTGTTTCAACAGCAACACTAATGCCATTGCTAATTAGTTTCTGCTGGAATATAGGACCGTGGCCATTTCAGTATCCACACACACACACACACACACAGAAAAACTGGCAAACACATACAAACATCTTCAAATGAAAGGCCGCAGACATTGAAATGAACTCTCACACACACACACACAGACACAACTTGCTCAAATGGACAAACCCATTATCACAACAGATAACAGATTCTAGACTCATTGCGGAGGTCTGTTTTTAATTAGGTGTGTGTGTGTGGTCTCTGTGTGCCTTGTCTCCTTCTTTTTCACAGCTCCATCCCCCCCCCCCCCTCTCTGTACATCTTCCTCCCTATCTCAGTGACAGATGTTTGGAATATGGTGTTTATGAATAATTAAAATTAACACTGAGGTCAAAGTCTCACACACACACACACACAGTGAATCTCTGTCTCTCACATACCTACACACACATGTGAGTGAGATAGTACCCTAAATTCATCCTTTTTTGGTGAATAATTTACAGCAGGCTTTTGGAAATGACACAGATGCTGTGCTATCCACAAAAAGAAAGAGTAAGCTAAGAGAACAAGTGTGTGTGTGTGTGTGTGTGTGTGTGTGAGATTCATTACACATGCATGCGCAGATTCGCAGATTCATTTAGTATGTATATGTCCTTATGCAAAAGTCTGCACACATAGACACACACACACACTCTCACACGCACACACACACACACACAACAAGATCTCTTGATAACTTAGGCTGAAGTCAGTCTGCTGATTGTAACTGTCTGGTGTTGTCTTGTGTGGTGCAGATATTTTGCAGTACTATCTGAAATGCAGCATGGGCCAGTCCAACCCGTTCCAGCAGGTACTGTACTGTATTTTGCTGTGTGTGTGTTTGTGTGTGTGTGTGTGTGTGCCTGTGTGTGTGAGAAAGAGTTCACTGCAGCACTGAACATGGTTTTGTTTGAACAGAAACTGTCTGGAAGCCACAAGTCTTTGGTGGAGATGCAGGATGATGTCGCTGAGCTGTTACGCTCTGCCACTCGAGAGTACCCACAGACTAAGGTACTAAACTAACACTGCACACACACAGGGGCACACAGGGGGCAAAGCAGTTAAGTTTCCTGGCTAGCATGCTGGAAATTGTGTCTTCGAATCCAGGCTACCACCGTTGTGCCCTTAAGCAAGGCACATAACCCTAAGTTGCTCAGGAGACTAGCCTTGAAGTAATTGACAATTGATAAATGTAAGTCTCTTTGTAAAAATCGTATGTAAAATGCATTAATGTTAGTGTGTGTGTGTGTGTCACTTTTACATACCTGCAAACTGTTGTTCTTACCACTATCAAAAACAAGTCCTATTCAACCGTGCAAGATTCATTGAAGTCATTTTGAATCATGTATGTATTTATGCGTGTGTGTGTACTCTGATATGATTGATCTCATCTCTAAGGGCTATGATAATGCTTTGTTCTGTGTAAAAAATGGCCTTATATGACTAAGGCATGCTGTGCCACTATGTTTGTTCTGTACATACAATATGTTAATAAACATTCTTTCTCTTTTCTTTCTTTCTTCCTTTTTTCTGTCTTTCTTTCTTCCTTTATCTCTTTCTCCTCCTCTCTGTCTCCCTTTCTTTGTCTCCTTCTGTACTGTTGTCTCTTTCTCTCTTGCTCTTGCCTTTCTCTTCTCTTCTCTCTCTCTCTCTCTCTTTCTCAGGGAAACCTGGAGGAGATCCAGTCGGTGTTGAACTCCACTGAGGTCAGCCTCCATCAGCTCACCGCTCTACTGGACTGCCGCAGCTTGCACATGGTAGGAGTGCGTGTGTGTGTGTGTGTGTGCGTGCGTGCGTCTGTGTGTGTATGAGTGTGTACGTGTTTGTGTGAGTGTATGTGTGTGCGAATGTTTTCACATTGCCCTCACATCATTAGTGCCACTGGAGAACACTTTTACACAAACATACGAGTGAGACCCTGCATGTGTGTGTGCACAAGCACATGTGTACGATGGACTCTGCAAATCTGTTTTCATGAAATGTCTCTGTCCCTCTCCTAACCTTCAACCATATGGACTTTACCCATCAACCACACACACAGATAGACACACACACACACACAGTCGAAACACACACAGTCGAAAGAGCTTCTCTGATGGCTTTTCATCTGTTGTTGAGACAAACATGCATATACTATAAGACAACTATATACTATATAGACCAGCACTGCTTCAACACATATGGTTCAGTCTGCCCCCCCCAACCTCAGCATGGTACACTCCACCCACAGTCCCAAGGGCCGTCTTCCTCTCCCACATCTGGCTAATCTATTCACTTATGGATCAAAAGGCATGCTGCTGTATTGATCCACACAAGAGAACCCTTTTTCACTCCATAGACTGACTATTTATGCCACTGAGAGGCATTGGCACAGAATGGTGTCTTTTAGATAGGGGGGTTGGAGGGCACACAGAGCCAAAATGGGCTCTGGGGAGTTTCAAAGAATGCAAAACTGATTTCTCTGCCTGCATGGATTTGCAATGGTGATTTGCTTGTCAGTGACTGCATGCGGGGACACATGCCTTTGCATAACACACACACACACACACACTGACACACACACACACAGAGCCCTCTTGCTCTTACTCACATACACAATGTATATACTTACAAACAGCCTTGCTTACTTAGCAATTCTGGTTTTCTACCATTGCTTGCATAGCAAAGCTCTGTCTTTATATAAGATCAGATAAAATCTCAAGAACTCATTCCCCTGTTCACACAAATACACACACACACACACACAAATACACACACACTAACCAAGAACTCATTTCCTTATTCACATGCACACACACACACACACACTCCCCCGCCTCTCTGTTTCCTGCATAATTACAGTCATTTGCAGGCCTTTCATGTAGGCATAAAGAAGCCCCTCAGTGTTAACATGTGCTGAGAGCACAGAAAGTTTTCCCTTCATACCCAGCACTGTCAGCAGTGAATACAACTCTCTCTCTCTCTCTCTCCGCCTCTCCCTGTTCCACCCTTCTCTCTCTCCCCGTTCGTCTTTTTCCGTCCTTTGATCATGGGTTTCTTTTTTTCGTTTCTTCGTCCCTCTGATACTGTTCTCTCACACCGTCTCACACACACTCTCTCTCCCTCTCACTCACTTTTCTCTCAATAACTCTTATCTACAATTACGTCCCCCTCTTCCCTGCTATTTTTCTCTCTGTTGCTGTCCCACCCATGCATCCATCCTCACCCTCACTCTTTCCATCTTCCTCTCTCTTTTTCCCTCATCCCCACTTCTTTCTCTCTTTGTACATCCCACCTCTCTCTCTCTCTCTCTCTCTATCCCTATCCCTCTCTCCTGTCCCTTCTCCTCCTCCACAGGACTATGTGCAGGCGCTGACGGGGCTGTGCTATGACGGTGTGGAGGGTCTCATCTACCTGGTGCTCTTCTCCTTCGTCACCGCACTCATGTTCAGCTCCATCGTCTGCAGCGTGCCACACACCTGGCAGGGCAAGAGGTGAGGAGGGACTCAGGTTGAGGTCAAGGTGGGGGGCGTGGGGTCACACGCTGGTCACAGGGTCAAGGGTCAAAGGCTAAAGGTTGTGTCTGCGACTGCAGGCCACCTCAGGGGTTCAAGAGGTCAGCCACCCACATTTGCACCTGTCAGAGTCCAACAGAGGCCTCCTCTGGAATTAGTATAGTAGGTTTACTATATCCCTATATGAGTACATTGCATATGTTGATCTGTATTTCATGCACTCTAGGGTTTACAAATGTAAACTCAAATAGTCACAAGTCTCTAGTCTCTAGTGTGGCTATACCATCAGTAATGTTCAAAATAATCCACACGTCCTTATCAGGGAACATAAGGTAGTGTACATAATTTTAATCAAAATGGAAATTCTTAAGTCTCAACCCTGGAAACTCAAATTTTGGAATTTGTTTCAGGCACTTAAATGTGATGATAGTTAATTATTGGAAAACTTAATTTCCTCATTCCTTCACATGTATGAACTTTCTTCTAAAACGGTGAGGCAGGACTGTGATTATAAGATCAGCATAAAGAATTACAGAATTTCCTTTTAACACCAGAGGTGGTCTTTGCGGCCACTGGGGAGTGTATCAGTCTCACTTGTGTCCGTTTGGTCTTGTTCGGTCTTGTTTTGTTTGTCCGTTTGTGGTTCACTCTGTCTTTCGGAGAACATCACTTCAGACTGATGTTTATCGTCATGTCTCTGTCTGTTTGTTTGTTTGATTTAATTTCACGGTTCATTTTTTGTTGTTAGTCGTTTTTTGTTTGTTTGTTTGTTTTTTTCTTGGTGTTTGTTTTCCCACCTAACCCCCCCCCCCCCCCTTGTCTCTCTGATTTGGAACACCCACAGATAATCTCACTGGAATAAAATTTCTTCTTAAATTGGCCCCAATTTGGCTGCAATGGCTCAGGTTGCTGTGGACATGAATCTAAAACAGAGGAAATAACAACTTGTGCTGGATTAAAGACAAAAGACTTGATTGGTCTGATTGTCATTCTACAAAACACCAACATGCTCAACTAACATCTTTGGAAAAGAGGCTTTCTTACATGTGCTGAGCAACAGGGATGTAATGTAATCAATGGTGAAGTGCAACAATTATCTCACAGTCGAGGCGTGAATGTGCCCCCTTAACATATGGACCAACTGTAGTACAATTGCAGGGTTTTCGTGTTCTTGAAGCACATATTCCACTGAATATCATGCATCTCACATTTACTGTTTTAGACTGTGTGTGTGTGTGTGTGTGTGTGTGTGTGTGTGTGTGTGTGTGTGGACTCGTGAAGAATATAATGCCCCCAGCCTGTAGTTGGCTTTCATTTTTCCCAACATGAAGACCGTTACTGACCTCTAGTGGGAAGCAGAGGAATGGTCACCTCAAGTCCATAGTCTGATTCTGCATGTAATGGGATTATATCATTTACTTTCAAGGGCCTTGGCAGGCCTTTTTATTCACTATACATGACCTTTCAATGAAGGTAGCATAGGTACACATAGAACTTAGTGGTTTATTGTGGCCTTCATTGACTTTTTCATGGAAAGTAGAATGCTTATGCCTGGGTTTTTCTATGATGGTAGATTAGATGAACTTGAAGCTGTAGGGTTAACATGAAACAATTTATATTATGATATATATTCAGGGAAAATATTTAAATACTACTATACTTGTTCATTTTCCATCCCACCCATAACACGGAATTGCCCAGGAGCTATGTGGAATTCTGTGGAATTGGACTGGTCTTCAAAGTGATAATTTGCATTGTATACAGCATGTAGCACATGATGATACAGGTACCGTAGTATAATAAGACATGTTCCTGTCAAGTGACCTGTTCCCACAAGCTAGTTCCCATGCTGACTTCAGTGACTAACTGAACAACATTCTTATAGGTGTTTTGGCAACAAATAGCTTCTTTACATTCTGTTTCTATTTCTAGACAATTTTGTTTCACAGTAGATTACACTACATGCAGATAAAGAGAATATGACATGTATATTCACTTCAAATTGCAAACACTATGTCAGTAGACAACTCTTACATCAGGTGGCATCCAAATCTTTTTCATCCAGAATTACTTGTGGTTTCTTTTAGTATGTTTTTATTTTTGTTCTCGTTTTTGTTTCTTTGGCGATCATAGACCTTTCTTTCGGTCACTTTTGGCCAAAGCTGATTTTGAATCATGACCTTTTGTTTACTTGTGGTGTCCTACGGTGATTTTAACTCTCCTACCTTCCATCCCCCACCCCCCACCCCTCACAAAATCCCACTCATTGTTTCAATGCATGACCCAATACACCCCACAGGGGTAACAAATGGCTGCAGCTCTGAATTTTTATCCTATTGTGATTGTGATTCTTTGCAGTGGAACCGATTTTCAGTCATTTTCTACAGATCATTTGGATGAATGGTGAGAGGGGACAGAGAGAGAGAGAGAAAGAAAGAGAGAGAGAGAACTTTAGCTGATATTGGAACTAAAGATGAATTCTTCCCCCTTAAATAGCCAATGTAACGGAACGTCGACAGATATTTATTGTAACACACTTTTTCACAGTTTTTGTTAAAACTAGTTCTCTCTTCTGTTTTACACAGAGCACTCTGGGGTTGAATGCATCTTTAATAGTTAAGGCCAATTTATAATCCAGTGGACAAATGGCTACTGACAAAAAAAAAAAGAATTTGAGTCAAAAAAAGAATCAGAGTATCATTTGCCTTGAAAACCTTTTGATATTTGACCTTTTGAGCTAGCAGACTAACAGTTATTCACATTTTTACATGTTTCTGATAGGATCTGTGGGGAAAGACATTTGTTTTTCCTTTTTTTTTACTTAAAGTTAGTTGCGGAATTCAGTACATGTTTGTACTACTGTTGAGTTGTCAATATGGACCCATTCTACACTGAAGGCTCTTTGAATGGCACTTGTCACTGTGACTATCAATTGGCCTGTAGCTTGATTGTGTCGCAGTTTGTCCAAAACGTGTGTGTGGTTACAAAAGATGTGATGGCCTACAAGTCAAGACATTAAGTAAGTTAGAAGTGGAAGGGCTGTAACTCTGGTGGGTTAGCTAGTGGATAGGCTAGCATGGATGTTGTCTCACTCTGCTATCTCCCCTTCCCTCACCTACCTACCCACCCCACCTCACCCTCTACTCCCCCCACCCACCCCTTTACCCTGTACCTACCTTACCTCTCCTCCACCCATCCCCCTGAACCCCCTCGTCTTCCGAAGGAATGAGGACGATGACGGTGACGAGTCTTCTGCGGCCCACGTCTCGCGGCAGCCTCACGATAACCTGTACCGTGTTCACATGCCCAGCCTGTACAGCTGCGGCAGCAGCACGTACGGTAGCGAGGCTAGCCTCCCGGCCGCAGCTCACACCGTCAGCAACGCGCCCGTAACCGAGTACATGTGAGTGTAGCGCAACGCTAACGCTATATAAATATATATATATATATAATGTATCCAATTCAATGATGCATGAATGGAGAGGAATTAGTGTATTTCTGCTAGCCTATAAAGCACACCCAATGCCCCCATAAGTCAACACACTAAGAGTATGCTAGTCATTGATACATTGTAGTTTAGCTAATGCTACATAGCAGTGCTGCATGATCAGACATACCTGCTGCAAGACAGTAATGATGACCCGTAAAAACATGAGTTTAGCTAACATTAGCGCTGACGCCACTTACCATGCATGGACCAAGAGGAGCCTATCACGGTGCACAATTAACAGTAAACTGTAAATATACATATTCACACATGGCATTAGCATGAGCTAACAGCTACTATTGCATGGAGATTTCCATTGATATTACTTTTAAGTCATGTTATTTTTAACCGTGATCTTATAAATGTTATGATTAAGTCATTAACAATCTTTGATGACAAAACAAGTCTCGAATTCATCACAGAATTGGTCACTGTCTGGACTTTCTAACCACAGCCACAGTTCAGGATCAGTTTTTTCCTTTTACTGAATAAATATTAACAACTTACACAGAAGACCTATACTGAATATTTGTAACATATACAAATATATAAATATATATTTTCATATAAATATATTTACTATAAATAAATCCAGACCTATTAAGCAAAATACTACATAAGATTAGAAAATCTTTCTGATGGTAGCTGTGTAACTCCTACCCTACCACACAGAGGATATGAACTTGGCCAGTTAAAGGAAAAATCTGGCATGAATCAATCCACAGCCCTGTTGTTTGAGGTTTCTGCTTTTTCTGTAGGAAAAAATTATGAGCAAATTTGATACAAAATAGGAAAAATAGCAAACCAGGAGCTCAGGTCAACTGAATGAGGCATAGGAAAATGAATCTGAAAGTGAGTTTCTGTGCCCCATTTAGTTAGTGTTAACTACCAGTTCACTAGTTAGTCTATGCTGTGTAAAATGTGAACAACAACCTCGAACAACAGGGCTATGGATTGATTCACACTGGATTTCTCCTTTAAGCATGCCATTGTTTATCCATGACACCGATGTAACCAACAAAAGAACCAGTCTCATATCAACCTATCACACACTGACAAGCACTGCTGAGCTAGTAAAGAGTGGGTCCCTTATAAACACACTGACAAAGGAATGCATTAGACCATCTCACACATAATCTCCATTGCATGATCAAAGCTCTCGATCATTTCATAAAGGCAAGATGTAACCCTTGTTTTTAACCAAGCCGGGTTCCGATAAGAGTGAACTAATCAGGAAACTCTGTATACACTCACAATGTCACATTGACTTGAGGACCAGGATTTTATTACCCTTTCACAACACATTTTCAGAAAACAACTTCCACTTACCCTCACAACACATACAGTTAAACACCATGTACATATATATATATATATATGGAGGCATACACACAAATGCCATATCTAAACATATAGCCTGTTATTTAAAAAAAAAAGACATTAATAAAAAAAAAAACTTCAGAAGGGCAAATCTAGAATGAGAAAATTAGATGAACACCATGCACCATTCGCCTACTATGTGGGTCACCAGTTGTTTTGGAGGATAGAATTCCTAGCCGTCCCACTGGGCTCGACCGGCGAGGCGGGAGCCAGTGTAACCACCGTCTCTCATTTGTGACGCAGGAGCCAGAATGCTAACTTTCAGAACCCCCGCTGCGAGAACACTCCTCTGATTGGCAGGGAGTCCCCTCCGCCCTCTGTAAGTGCACACTTCGCTCACTTCCTCTTGTTGCGTGGACACAACACACACAAACACATACAGAAACATACACACACACATTCTACACTATACTTCTCACTGGCAACCCTCCGTGAAGTGCACTCTATACTGTTTTCAGTAGATGGGAAGGGAACACATGGGATACAAACACACACACACACACACACCGTGGTCCCCAGTGAAGTACACAAATTTTGGTAACATGTCGAGGTACCCTTAGTAGCATGACATTATGTACTATGGGTACATTTTATGGTCTATTCTATTTGTGGTTACTATTACTTTAGTTAATAATTAATTGCTAGTTAGTTCCACCCGCTAAACTAAACAACACAAATATGTTCTGATGCAGCATTTAAGACACATTCATAGTTTTTTGGACTCTCACTTTGACACGCTTTTGACAACTCAAATTCACCACTTACCCACAGTTCTTTCCATTTCACACACTGAGCGACTACTTCACAGAGGGTTCCCCACCCCCCTCCCCTGCCCCACACACACACACCTAGGGTCATTTTGGCAGCCTGGACATTCATACACACATAGGATCTACCTAAGAGAGGGTTGTTGACGAAGGACACAGCTTTCTCTCCGCTACTGCCATTTCTAAAGGAGTGGCTTATCCTCCACTAGCCAATCACAGCTCTCATGCCATCAGCACTTCCTGGGCGTGACTGGAGGTGACTGAGGGAGTTTGCATGAAGATTGCATGAAGCCGTCCCACCCAACCAAGGAACATTTTGGGGGGGCATTTCACCTTCTAGCGGGGGGGTTGCGCACGAAATCCCTTCTCTTCCTCTTTTTCCGTTGTTTTCTTTCTTTCTTTCTTTCTTTTTTTTTCTATTGCTCAACCCCCATCTTCATCCTCTTCCCTCCAAGTACCCCACTCCAACAGCTGCAATGACAAACTCCTTTTCAATATGGTGTGTGTGTGTGTGGGGGGGGGGGGGTTGTTGGAGCATGCAAAGGGGAACTCTTCACACCTTCATTTTGCAATGTCCCACAGGGCTTGAAGGGAAATGAGGGGGCCTTTTATTCCATGGTTGGTCTGATGGTTTTACTTTCTGTGCGCATGTATATGTATGGACCCTATCTCTATATTGCCTATATAATGGCTCAAAAGCACACCAAAAAAAATCATACATGGGTTTGCTCGGAATGAGTGACGGAATGCAAGAGACACCATTGTTCACATCAGACAGTACTGGGGGCCTTGATTCCGTGGTTATGGTAGAATCTGTTTGTTTTTGTGCCTCTCTGCGGAATTCGGCTTCGTCTCCAAGACCGAACGATTCCATGGGATGATGTGCACTGCACCTCTTGTTCGTAGCTATGGCAACAAATTTGCAATTTCTTCCCTCTTCCTCCTCCTCCTCTTCCCAGCGTTACCTCCTCCCCTACCCCTCTGGCATGTTTGTCTTAAGTGTCTTGTGAAGCCAGCTCCTGCCCCCCTAACCACTTCACATGCCCCCCTCCACCTTGGTATAGCCCATGGTGTGAAGCAACCCCCCCTCCCCATCCTTATTCATGTAGTCTAGTCCTGCTGTTTAACTGTGTGCTTTCTGCTTCTTAGAGGTGTTTTGCTTTACATCCAGCACCCCCTATTTTTTACCCATCCCTGGTAGAGGCTGTTATGAGCTACACTCCATATTTGTTTGTTTTTTGCTTTCTTAAATTGACCCCAGGAACTAAAACCATGTTTGACCTCATGCTGTGCTTCAGCTGCAATCACTTCCAGGTCATTTTGATGGCCGATCCCCCCTGCTTCATAATGTGCCTCTCTGTAACCTCCCCCTGTGCCTCAGCTTTCCTTGTTGGCCTTTGGCGAGGCCACCCTCAGCTAATCGTTTTTAACAACATCAGGCTGTCCAAATGACTCGTCAATTGTTGTGTGTGTATGTGTATATATGTGTGTCTGTAGTGTTTGTTATGTGTTTGGCTCTTGTTGTTTGTGAGTTCTTTATTCCCTGACCTTTGTAGCATTAGAAGTACCTGTTCTTCCATTTATGCACACATGAACATGCACATGCATGTTTCTATACTGGGGAGAGATGTTATGATATTATGATATGATATATGATATTTGGAAGTAAAAAATAGACAGCAGATACCCTCTAATTTGGACAACGGGTTAAGCTGTTATTTTAATCATCATAACGATAAGCAAAAACAGCACTTTCATCAAAGCCAAATGCTTTAGCTTTAACCTCTGTATCAGCAGGCTTACTGTAGAAATGGCACCCTCTTGTGGTGACAAGACAGCATATCTATCTTAACAATAATTTATCCAAAATATTACAAATAGACTGTGATAATTAACATAAAGTATATCTCCCATTTTTACTCTTCCTGGATGTTTTGCTTTTGCCAGTATAGTACATGTGTCTCTTTGTGTCTCTTCCTCTTTATTGTCCCTCTGTCATACCCCCCCCCAATGCTCTTTTGCTTTTTAACAACTGTACTTCCTTGCTCTCTCTCCCTTCTCCTTCTCTGTCTCTGTCCCTCTCTTTCTCAACCTCTTCCATCTTCTCTTCTACTTTCTTTCTGTCTCCCCCTCTTTTAACCCCTCTTCTTTCCTCTCTCTCTTCCTCTCTTTCTCTCAATCCATGACCTCTAACTTCTCCTTCCATTCTTTGTTCTTTTCATCCACCTTTCTTCCACTTTGTCTCTATCTCTTTCACTCTCAAATTTTCTTGCCTTTTTCAACTCATGCCAACATGTCCTGTCTGTCTACATGTCTATCTCTCTCTCTCTATCTCTTTGTATGTCTCTGTCTATCGGCCTATCCTTATCACCTGTTTCCTACCCCAAACCCTCTACTTCTCTCTCTCTCTCTCTCTCCATACTTCCTTTCTCTTCCATTCCCCAGTACACCTCAAGCATGAGGGCAAAGTACCTGGCCAACAGCCGTCCTGACCAGCAGCAACAACAACAGACCCCTGGCAGCCGAGTGGACCAGCACCAGAACTCCCGTGCCGACGCACACCTCCGCCCCGAGTCCCACAGCCGTTCGGCACCCAACAGTCGGCCTAACTCTGCAATCCACCGGCCACACTCTTCCATACACTAACACGCCACTCTGAAGGGACCACAACTCAACTCAGCAGCCCATCCACTCCTTTGGCATCTACTGGCCACCTCTGGGAATAACTACCCCCGCCCGGCACGGGACCACAGCTCAACCCAGCAACCCATCCACTGCTCTGGCATTTACTGGTCACCCCTGGGAATAACTACCTACCCTCTGAGTCTAAGGATAGCCCTTACATACGTGAAATCCACAAGTAACATCTGTTAGTCATTCCTGTGAACGATGTCTGAAAGCATAATCCACCACTCATAAGGGGTAATCCACAATTCGATCATCCAGTGGTCATCTGTGTGGAAATCCCCCACTCTAGGGATAGCCCAGAAAACCCAATCCACAACTCTGGCATCCACTGGTCAGCCCTTGGGCACATACTCAACCCTAGTCCCATTTCTCTTAATAGTAAAGTTTTGAAATATGTCTCTGAGACCGAACAGCCATCCAGAGACGGTAGCACAGTAGGTCATTTATCACCTTGAAAACACACATTCTAATCAACTTCTGATTGATTAGTCATCCTGAAAACAAACTAATGTTTGAGCTTGAATTTGGTTAACTGAAAGCCATTGTCTTCATTTGATTGATAATCCTTAGAAAAACCAAAGTGTCTATGTCCCACTGGATATCCCAAAATACCCAAAGTAATCCAGTACAATCTGTTGGTTATCTTGAACACCCTAGTCCCTGCAATTCATGTATTTACAAAAACAAGATTGATACAAGATGCTATTTTATCAATCTTTAAAACTTTATTAACTTTAGCAATCAAACCCTTCAATCCATGAATGCATCAAAACCCATTTTTCTGTTTTCTTGCCCATCTGCTACGAGATGAATCCAGCTGGTCATCTGTCCTTTGCACTTAAATCAGTTTAACACCACTGCTACCTACCAGTCTTATATAGCTGTGCTTATCCCCCGAAAAGCGTTTTTCTACAGTTATCTTAAACCAGACAGTGTTCTGAAACAACACGCTCCTCTAATTTCCCAACAGTCACAGCAAGTTCAAAACACTCTTAGCAGCTTGGATCAATACAAACTGAGATCAGATGCGATCATCCCAACTGCACCCCCCCCAACACACACACACACACACACACACACACAAACCCCAACCTTGCTCCCTACAAAGCCCTCTAACCATCTAACAGAAATCGAGTTTCACCTCTGCAATTGATTAACCGTCCTGTTGATGACCTGCTAATGACACACATGCCCAGCAGCAGCAGAGGCCACAGCTGAGAGAGAGTCGTGGCACCATCACCTGGATCAAACACTGCCAACAGCCCACAGCCACCTGAGAGAAAGAACAAGCAACAACCGATCGAAGCCAGTCCATCTCAAACATAGTCTTAAGAGCCTACAGGAATTAAAATATATATAAATATATACAAATATGATACACTACCTCCGCCCTCTACAACAAACACAACGATGGACCACTCGCACAACCTGGATGTTTAAACATGGCCACACTCGCGCACACACACACACACACACACACACACACACACACACACCCTCCACAGCTACAGCCATAGACAGTCTGAGCCATTCATTCTTTGTATGTGTGCTGCTGTTTGCATGTCTGTGAGAGATAGAGGTAAAGTTGAGGTAACTGTACTAGTTAGCCAGACTAGCACAGGCGCCATAGTTGAGACTGTACTAGTTAGCCAGACTAGCACAGGCGCCCTAGTTGAGACAGTACTAGTTAGCCAGACTAGCACAGGCACCCTAGTTGCCAGTCTCCAGTATGTAAAGCAGGATAACAAAGTTAGTAGTGTGTGTGAGTGTCTGTGTGTGTCAGATTTTTGAAGGGATGTAGGAGGTGATGTCTACTTGCTTGTCTGAGTGTGAGTGTGTGTGTGTGTGTGTGTGTGTGTGTGTGTGTGTAAACCCATAGGGAACAATATACCACAGCACATTAATCTCAACACACTCATGTAAATACTAAGTGTTTTTATAGGTGCATAATGGAGTATAGACTCCACTTGTTTTGGTGCACTGCCTATCTCTCTCTTTCTCTGTCATTCTTTTCCTCTCTTTCTTCCTTCCTCTATCCTCTATCCTTTTTTCTCCAATCCCCATATGCCTCTCTCTGTATCTCTAATTCTGTGTGTGTATGTATATAGGCCACATGATCTGTCTAAGGGACATTCTTCTCCATTTTAAGGATGTCAGTCTTGTTATCAGAGCCTTGGCATATGATTAAGGCTGTGTGCCAATCTATGGTGGTACATGTTTTTGTAACAGTTCACTTAGGAAAAAGAAATCGACAACAGCAAAATAGTAACTATCTACTTTGTGCGTGCCTATGTATGCAGTACCTGCATTGTGCACGGAGGCTATGTTGTACTATGCTGATTTGCAATTTTGTTTATGGATGTTTGCTGGGTTTTTTTGTTTGGTTGGTTGTTTTTTTTGAGCACACATGAGCTGAAACAAATACACTAACATACACACATACAAAACCTTTCCCCGAAGTATACTAGGCCATCATTTGACGTCAAAAAGACGCAGAGGGGAAAAAAACATAACACTACAGGGAAAAAATGGAGAAAGCATCATCAAGACCACTGTATCTTATTAGACTAGTTTTTTGTTATTTTATCTTTTATTCTTTGTGTGTGTATTCCACAAGACAACAGAATGGAAATTCAGAAGGAGAAGCAGTGGTTGTAGTGAGGAGTGTTACGTCGGATTGCCTCCCAAACTGGAATATCTGAACAAGATGCGATAAACAGGGAATGTTACTGATGTTATCTTTCTCCCCAAGGCTACGTCTCACTAGAAAATGCTGTTTTCTTTTTCCGCACCACCATTTTCTAGGATTAACTGAACATAAAGACTATTTGAAGATGATTGATCGAGAAGGAAACATGCAAAAGGAAATCTCAAGACTGGAACGTCTTTCTCTTTTGCCTCTCTTTCAGCTCAGAAGCACAAACTGTATGACCTGCCTATTGAAGTATTAAAAGGCAACAGGATGAAGGTGGAAGTTGACGTTTTGGTTGTCTTTTAAGATATGACATGCAGGGGGGAAAGAGGACAGGTGTTGGACTGTGTAAGATTTAAAAACAAAAAAAAAAAACAAAGTAAAAAGAAGGGATTGAATCTACATCTTTTTCTGTTGCTAGTTTGGTGTCGCTCGCTCTCACACACAGTATAAATATAAGTGGTCGCAGCACTTGGGTAATGCTCACAAATAGAAAGGGGCTCTGCACATGTTCATAGGCAGACACACACATACACACACACATGGGTATACACAACACATTCAAACAGATTCACAAATGCATAGATGAATGCACAGTATCATACAGAGTTACCAATATATCCATGCACACACACAATAGTATATGCATACACATAAGATAAATGCATAAACACAAATATTTGTCCACTTACAGTACCTCAAAACTGCATCCTGGTAAACTAACAAGGCAGTTCCATAACCTCCTCATGCAAAACACCACACACACACATACATACAGTGCCACTAGTTCTAAACACCACACACATACATACACACAGCGCCATTAGTTCTAAACACCACACACACACAGCGCCTCTAGTTCTAAACTGCCCCATAAAAGAGAAAAAGGAAAAAAAAAACATGCACTTGTAACTCTTGTGGTTCTATCATTTCACTGTAATGCTCTAGTGATGATCTGTCAAAAATAGAATCTGCTGTATTGAATTTCAAGGGTGCTTATGGCATTTTTGTTTTCTTAAAATAAGTGAGCATCGTAATGATTTTAATGTCATTCGTTCGTTACCAAGTGTAAGACCACTAACAGTGAGAGTCTGACAATCTTTGCTTCGTAATACTACCGTATGTACAACGTATTAACAGGTGTTGCACGATGGTGATCATAAAATAATTACATGGTTTTAAATAAAAAATGAATTGCCTTTTTCGTAATGTTTTCTACACGGTTACATTTTTCGTAATACCTTACACATTTTTATGTTTATTTCTCTTTCTCTCTCTTTCTCTCTCTCTCTTTGTCTCTGTAGATTTTTTAATTGTATAGAATCGTGGCGCCTGCGCTAACGTTGATCTTAATTGTGAATAAGAACGATCACCCATCCGCTGTTTTGATAACAGTCCTGTAGATTTTTTATGACTTATTTTTTTGGTTTATTGTTTGTTTTTTCATCGATTTGTGATTACTAAACTATTGTACATGTCAAAAAAATTAAGTAATGACCTAACTGAGCCTGAATTCAATGTTTTAAAAATGGAATTAAAGTTTTAACTGACGACTCAAGTGTGTTTGATTGAAGTTACATTTAAAAAGTAGCCTATTCAGTAACTGGAGAAAGATAATTTAGACTTTATTTTTAAATTATGGACATAATTTCAATATATTTCTAGGCTACAGAGATAATTTTATTGTACATACAACACAAACAGTAAATAACATCATATGTTCATTGTTCATTGTCATGTTAGTTGTCACAAAACAAACAGTTTATAGTGACTGACTGGCACAGTGAGTGAAACTTCTGGGTTAGTCTGCCTGTATTTTAGGTACATTTGCATTATGTTCATAGAAGCACATTGTCTTTAAAAGAGTTAAAAGGTTGTGCAAAGAAACTAATTTTAAATGTAAACATCTCAACATAAAGTCTTTGTATCACTATTTTACATAAAGTTGACTACCCTTCCACTGTGAATTTGCCTACTTCACAATATAAACTAATAATTATCACCTATCCAAATATAAGGGGTATATTGAGGATCTAACGCATAATTAAGGGTAGTTATTCTGCATAGCATATATATCCACAAATAACTTGATCTGTGAGAAACATTTTTTCAAGCACAGAATGTGACCGATTAAACATTTCCCTCTTGTGGTTAACATTGTAATTACATATAGTTGCCATCGTTTGGAATAGGTTGAAAGATGTTGAAATTATCCTTTTAAAGGTTAGTTATTTATGCTTAAATTCACAATCTGCCAAACGTGTAAAACTTAAACGCTGACAAACCATTTACCCCTACATTCAAACAATATTCTAGTTTAATGCAAACCTCATCTGATGACAAATTCCCTCACAGTGTTAACATTATTTTCCGCTATAATCAGTTACTGTCACTCGTTGAAAGCTAATAATTTTAGTTGTGTGAATGTTACTGAATCCATGCTAAAACGTAGCATGTTTACACAACTTTCCTGCTAATAAATTGCTGCCTTTAAATAAAAGACGCGCAAAAAAGTGATATATATGTAGAGGTACATTATAGTGGGCTATAATATAGTGTGGTGCTTGGAAAATATCAACTGTTTTTGTTGTATAATGCTTTCCGAAGGTGAATAGAAATAAACCGCCAAGAGCCGTGGGAGACACCTAACACCTAACATAAACGCCCAGTGGATTGACGGCGATCCATGAAAACATACAAGGACTTTGCGGCACTGTTCAACGCGACATCTGGATAGCGGATTTGTCTAAATTAAATGTAGACCGGCCCTTTGTGAATGAAAACCAATTTGGTATGTTACGGAGTAGGCTGCCAAACTGAAAAGCCACAAGCTGATTTGATTTGGCTCGATGTAGAAACAATCCATCAAATTTGGTATTCATCTTTTCAGATTTTCTTTTCATTTGGCGCGTGGCATTGCAGAATGGTCACTCCTGGTAGGTTAGCCTATTAACGTTGACTGAATTAACTTATTTAAAACAACCCTGAACTAGCATCCTCTGTCTCTCATTGTCTCTCTCGTTCTTTCCCCAGTTCGCAAAAGACTCCCTTGATACATATGCGAATGCCTGTGCGGCCGCGTCTGGACCGTGATTTTTGGACATCACGTTAAGCCTCTGAGCTACAATTACGCACGACAAGGATTACCAGTGAAACATCTGTGATCCACATTTTCTAATTTAATTGGTTTGTATGTTTTTTTTGTTTTTGTTTGTTTGCTTGTTTGTTTTTTGTTTGTTTTTTGTTCTGTTTTGTTTTGTGGTTTTTTATTCAGCGGCAGCAGTCGTGCGCCTTTACGCAGTTTTCTGGCATAGGGATGGGCAACCAGTTGAACTTCGCCAGCGCGGGGATTTGCGCGCAGGGAAACATCACACAGTCGCGGCAGTGGGCAGAGGGAAGGTTATGGATGTAACGGGCAATCAGGAACCGGCGCGTTTTGTTACGGAATTGCATACTGTTACATTTGTTCTCATATGAATAAAAGAACGGGGAATCTCTACCTGAATTTCGTTTCATCATCCAACGCTCTCCATCGAAGCAGGTGCGCTTGAAGTATGATTCTGTTCCTTTGACTATAGTAATACTGTATTGTACATAATGTGACTGTAATTGGGATGGGTTACATGTTTACACATTCCACTTCAGTGTTTACACATTCCACTTCATTAGAATATTCCTGGAATTAAACAGTAGTTCTATATGATGCATTGTTTTACATTTTTAAATGCAGTTGCCTGTTAACGATTTTTTGGCAGACGTAGAGGCTATATGGATATATAAGTGCGTGTTGAAAAGAATGCGCGCACACATAACAAATGTTACAGAAATAATAATTTAATTATAATAATGTATATTGTACATCACTGATCTAGCGAGTTTAAACGTGTTTGCGTGCTTGTGTGTGAGTCAATGAATTTCCCCATCCCATAATTTGCTCTGTCAGCCCAAAAGGCGCGCGGCAAAATTAATGTTACTTCACTAGAGCGGCTATTGAGTCAACAATCCCTGAAGGCGAGCTAAACATCACCCCGCAGTAGGCCTAGCAGACACGAACTTTTAAACCTCGAGAATGAGTCACCGTGGAAGGTAGTCGTTTTGGTTTATTCATGTAACGTCAAGCGTTTGTCGCTGGCACTCTACTGCGGCGGAACGAACGGGCGTGTTTTCAGAGTCCAGGACGCCCAGGACGAATCTAGATTTAATTGGCGGGGAAACCTCACTGGAGAATCCAAAAATAAGTGAGAGTATGTGAAAAGCATTTCGCTGTCGCGTTTGGGGAAGCCTCGGCATCTGTCTGCTTTCAAGAAAAACAAAAACAAAAAAAGAAATCCTGACATCCCGTCTTTCTCTCCCCCTGTCTCTAAATATTTCAGGTGACCTTTTGGACGAGTTGGACTGACTGTAAAGGAGAGAAGATTGTGTGAGGAAAGAAATAATCTGAAACAGGGAAAAGGTAATAGACATGGGATTTAGAGAGTGAATCTATTCGTCACCACCTGGCTCTTGAAACCAGACTGGCTTGATCAAAGCCAGCAATGTAACGTTCATGTTTGAATTCCTATAATGTCCTTACTGCAATGGGATCAGTAGACTTCAGCCCAAGCCCATCATGACAGGGGCTCTACCCGGCAGCATGAATCAGACTCAGGATCAGCTACTGGCGGTGCTGGGCCACCTGAACGCTGTGCAACACCCAATCAACATCACAGAGTTTGACTGCAACAACAATGGGACGGGACATCACCACTCGGCTGCATTCAATCAGACAGACGACTTCAGCTTCCTCTTTCCGGACGGAGGCAGAGCCGACGCCCTTGAGTGGCAGTTGCTGCTGACCATCCACGAGCCAGGTACCATCGCACTGACTATCCTCTACTCGCTCTCATTCTTGGTGGGAGTGGCGGGGAACGTGCTGTCCATTCGAGTGCTGTGCGGCCGGCGTGGCTCTGAGCGTCTGTCCAGCGTGAGCTCCACACGTGTCCTCCTGGTCAACCTGGCCGTGTGCGACCTGGCCGTGGTGTGCGTGTGCATGCCTGTGACCCTGGGCAGCAGGATCTATGTCCCATGGGTGTGGGGAGGCTTCCTCTGCCGTGCCGTGCCCTTCACGCAGGCTGTGTCAGTTGCGGCGTCTGTGCTCAGCCTGACGGTCATCAGCGTCAACCGCTACCTGAGCGTGCGCTGCCCACTGCGAGCCCGGTCGCTGTTCACACGGCGTCGCATCCTGGCGGCGGTGGCGGCCGTGTGGCTGGTCTCGGCGTCCATCTGCGCGCCGCTGGCCGTCATGATGCGACTGGACGAGCTGCACCTGCACGGCTTGCCGTCGGCGCTGCCCGTCTGCAGTGAGGCGTGGCCGCGAGCCCGTCTGCGCCAGGCCTACAACGTGCTGCTTTTCGCCGCACTCTACTGCCTGCCCGTCTCCTTCAACCTGGCAGTGGGCTTCCTCACCGGCAGACGGCTCTGTGGCTACGACAACGACCCCCTCGTCCCCGTTCCTTCCTCCTCCTCTTCAGCCTCCATCTCGGGCTTCGGGCGCTTCTGCTTCTCGGATCTAGACCCGCGTTCCCGGGCCCTTCACGCCGCACGTCTCCGCGGCAGACGGCGGATTGCCCGGCTGGTCCTGGTGCTGGTGCTCCTCTTTGCTGCCTCCTGGCTTCCGCTCTACGTTGCTGACCTGTGGCTGGACTGCGGCGGCAGTGGTAGTGGGACGGGCATCTACCAGCCACCCGACTGGCTCCTCCAGGCTCGGCCCTTCGCCCAGTGGCTGGGCTTGACCAACTCCAGCCTTAACCCCATCTGCTACTGCCTGGTGGGTGACCTGCATCGCTCGGCCCGCCAGCTCCGTGCCCACTACCAGCAACGCATCCTCACGCTCTTTGGCGGTGGTAGTAGTGGAGGCACAGGTGGAGTTGGAGCCGGGACCACCGCCGAAACCACCGCCGTTGCCGTCTTCAGCACTGACCCCGCCGACGGAGGACCGTCCCCAGCCTCGGCTCTCGCCCTCGCTTCCCTACCCAAGATCTTCAGCTTCGGCCAGGAGGAGATGCAGGGGGCCAAGGAGAAGGAGAGACGGATGGAGGGGGAGAGGGAGGAGAAAAAGGAGAAAATGGCCGCCGCTGGCAGCGTGGAGAGCTGTGGCTCAGGCCCGGCTGTGGAGGAGAGGTACGGCCAGTCAGAGTGTATCATCCTCTCCAGCACATGCTGAAACTCTCTCTCTCTCTTTCTTGTGATGACAATGCAGTGTGGCTCCTAAGGTTTACCTGAGGAGAGAGAGAGAGAAAAGAGGGAAGAAAAAAAACAAGAAATAAAAGGTAAAAAGGACACAAAAGACAAGAGTAAAAGCATTACCACCTCCAGAGCTACCTTGTCTTCCTCTACCTTTGTCACTGTTTTGATTCATGACAGGTTTGCTCTCCACAATAACATGGTCTGAAAGTGCTCCTCGCTTCTTTTAGGAACGGCCAGGTTGTGTTAAGATGGAACTACAGCTAAGGTTTGAAATGTCAAAGGATGTTTGTGTCAAACAAAACAAACAAAAACAAAAAAATGTTTTTTTTTTTTTTTTGGGGGGGGGATATGTTGTTTGGGGGGGGGGGGGGTATGTTGTTTGTTGTCTGGTCAAGTGATTTTTATGATGACTTACCTTTTGAGACAATGGCCCTGTCTCAATGTCTGCCCTTACAGACTCACACACTTAAAGTTCGCAAGGGTTTAGTGGTGTTCTGCTGTCAAAACATAAAGTGCGTGAGGGCTCGGTTTTGTCCTTTCTAAGCCCTTTCCTGAAGTCGGCATTGCATGGAGACTTTAAGGGGCATTACCCACAGTTCATAGCGTTGTGACATGAAACCCTGAGGAAGCATAGAAACCACCTGTAAATAATTTACAGTTACCAAGAAACGGAAATGGAAGCGTGATTGCAACCTGACTTCAGTGTCGTTAATTGAACGATTGATCACAAGTGGTGTCCCAGTCATGCAACTGCAAGGTGAGCATGAACAGCTCACCTCAACTCATTCACTAACACAGTGTTAGCTAAGTCCGTGAGGGCTCAGGGCTTAGTCCACAGAAAGGACACTGAAACTCAGCCACTGCCTTGCCACTGTCTTAAGGTATTGTCACTGAACTTGGGAATGACTTTGGGGAGTTCTGGTTGGGGGTTCTGAGAATCGGTCCTCCCAGGAACCTAAATGAGTCACAGAGGGGAACTTCCCTCTGAGGAACCCAGGAACCACTAGAGACTTTCCACTAAGGGAACCTAGGAGTGTGGGATGCCTTTCCATGATACTGGAGAAAGAGTGGGTTTGATTTAATGTAGTCTACTGTTTACATAACGTACCTAACATTCTGATTACATCATGCGTTTCTCCTAAACTGATGCTCTATGCTGCAGTTGATGTTGCTCTGTGTTTGTGTGTGTGTGAGAGAGAGAGAGATACACAGAGAGAGAGAGAGATACAGAGAGAGAGAGAGAGAGAATGACTTTTCTGTCAGGTAAATCTTTGCAGCTCTAACTGGTTTTCACCACTTCCTTTAAGAGTAAGGAATTAAGCAGCATTCTGTGGGTCCTTAGAATTACATGAATATTACTGTGTGTGTGTTTGTGTGTGTGTGTGTGTGCATGTGGTGAAGAGTGTCATCTATGGATGAGTATTGATTAAGTATTGAGCTTTCTGTCCTATGTATAAAATAAGTATATCCATGAATAGCATGTGTGAATGTGTGTGCAGTCTTTTAAGTCATGATAAGTGTGATATTTTGCTTAAGGCTTTAAGTACATGTAAATGTGCAATTGTGTTTTATTAAAAGAGCAATATCAGTAACCATAGCAGTTAAATGGAAGTGTGAGTGACACACACACACACACACACACACAAACACACGCAAGGATTAACTTAGACATACAGGCTTACAGCTGACAAATGTGTACATATAAGCTCAAGCGCACACACACACACACGCACACATACACACACTCTACTCACACAAGTACCAAACACATTCATTAACACATGCAGAAACACTTTTCAACACATGCAGTACAAATATGCTTACTGGATGTACAGTAATTTGTGTGAATTAACACAAACACGTGTGTGTGCGCACACACACGCACGCACGCACGCACGCATACGCACGCACGCACACACACACACACACACACCTGGCTTTGCTTTCTGCTAGCCAAATGAGCCTTGTCTAAATGTTAATGCTGTTTTTGTAGCCGCAGCTTTCCAGATCACTTTAAGCTCTTGTGGCTTACTTGGACATTGTTGGAATGAGGCACAGGTGCAAGCATGGGCATAAAATCACACACACTCTCTCCCTCTCTCTTTCTCTCACACACACACACACACTCACATACACACACTCTGATGATACATAGTTATTACTTCCATCTTTTAAATTCATTATGTGTTCATCTTTTAGTTTTATTCCTTGAGCAGTGTTTGGTAAAATGTCTGCCCATCAAACACACACACGCATGCATACATGCACACACACACATACATACACACTTACACACACACATACATACACACACACTCACATACACACACACTCTGATGACACATAGTTATGACATTTTTCAAGTTCATTATGTGTTCTAGTTTCATTCCTTGAGCAGTGTTTGGTAAAGTGTCTGCCCATCAAACACACACACATGCACGTGCACACACACACACACACACACACACACACACACACACACACACACACACGCAGACAAGTGAGCTTCCTGGAGGATTTAAAAGCGGAAACAGGCTGTCTGCAAAAGCTTCTTCACGCTTTTTCTGACACCTTGAGTTGCACATCCAGACACCATACCAAAGGTGTGATGACAGAAAAGACTATTGCCTCCTCTCTCTCTCTGTCTCTCACATAGCTTGTCTTTTCACCCTGTCAAGCTGCTTTGGCTCTTAAGCAGCAACTCCATAGAGTCTGCTGTCGGCTGGCTGGTTAGACCAACTACACTTTTGGCTTTGCCCTCTAATCAGGGTTAAACAATGTAAACTTATACAATTCTTTAAAAACAAGAGGTTTGGTACCTTTAGTACCTGAAGTTCTCACACACACACACACACACACACACACACACACTCATCATAGGTAAGGCATGTTCTTAGAACTGCATGCAGTCCCCTGTGTTAAGGGTTCATGCATTTCTGGTCTGACAGTTCCTTGTCCTCCATCCAAGTCCATGTACTTTCTGTGTCTTCTGTGTCTGACAGGGATAGGGATGGACTGGGCAAGCAGAGAGAGAGAGGGAGAGGGAGAGAGAAAGACAAACTTAGCAAATACTTCTGATCAATATTTCATCGCTGTGACATTCGTCAAAAATGCATGGTTTTATATAACTCTTTCCCCCTCTCTCTCCTCCTTTGGCTTCATAGATGCTGTTCGCTATCCAGCTGTTACACACCCCCACCCAACACACACACACACACACACACACACACACACACACACACAGGTTTCCATGGTGATGTGGCTCATTATCACGACAGGCTCAAGCAAAGGGCAATTTGTGGAGCAGAGAGGTGCGTCTCCATCTCAATGGGGACCAACAGATTTCTGAGGACATTACACACCCTGGATTATGTTTTTTTTTTTCTTTTTTTTTTTTTAAGAAATAATAATACACTCAGAATGTTGTCTTTTTTCTATTTTATTGAGCACTTCCATAGCAACAAATAGCAATGTTATGACATGCATAATAACAGATGATTAAGTTCTGCATTTGGGCATTACATGACCATACACGGGCAATTCCATGTTATTTATGTGACTGAATATAAGCACGTATAGTATTTATTCAAAGTTTTTATTCAAATATTTTTTGTTATTTTCATTATTTTTTATGTGACAAATGCAAATACAGCAAATCTTCAAATTCCATATAATCATCCAAACATTTTGGCATTTTATCTGGTGATATGGATGTGACAAAAAAATCGACGTCCCATGTCGTTGCTACCAGGCACATATAAACACACAGCATGAATGAATTCGTATTTAGAACTAGTGGCTTGTCTGGCAGGTAGACCATGGATTACAGCCCCCGAAATTGTCGGTTGTGTCATTGTAACCGATTTGTTCTGACAGTGGGTGAAGGCCTGTGCAAGGATTAACCTTAGCAATTGAGGAGACAGGGAGACATACAAGCTTACAGCTGACACACACACACACACACACACACACTCCAACATGCACAACTAAACACATTCATTAACACATGCAGAAACACTTGCATTAACACATGCAGCATAAATATGTTTACTTACTGGATCTGCAGTGACTTGATAAGTGACTTGAACTGATATATATATATGACTAAAGTAACACACACACACACACATCTGACACACATCGCTCTCTGCTAGCCAAATGAGGCTTGTCTAAATGTGAATGCTGTTTTTGTAGCTGCAGCTTTCCAGATTGTTTTAAGCTCTTGTGGCTTACGTGGACATTGTTGGAATTAGGCACAGGTGCAAGCATAGGCATACACTCACACACTCTCTCTCTCTCACACACACACACAATTTTTGGCACAACCAAATGCATAAACATGCATTCATCACGCCCCCACCTCTACACACACTCACACACACAAATACACAAAGCACCTTCCTCTTCCTCTCTTCCACCTTTCTCTCTCTCTCTCCATGTGTCTCACACTCTCTCTCTCTCAGTTACTCTTTAAGTTTCAATGTCAGCGTACAATCACCCTTTCCAAGGGATGCAAAGGGACTGACTCTGTGTGTGTGTGTGTGTGTGTGTGTGTGTGTGTGTGTGTGTGTGTTAATGAGGTTTGGGGTAAAAACAAAGTAAAAAATAATCAAAGAGTATGCAAATTATTTACATACAATTTCTTAAAAAAAAAAACAGAAAAGCAAGGTCACAAATAGAGACACACAAAGAGAGACAAAGAGAGACAGACAGAGACAGAGAGAGAGAGACAGAGAGAGAGAGACAGAGACAGAGAGAGAGAGAGAGAGAGAGAGAGAGAGAGAGAGAGAGAGAGAAATCGTTGAGAACACAACCCACTCCTTATGTGGAGCCCCAACAGCTTCCATATTAAGCAAGACAGTTACTGTATATACCCTGACTTTAACACTGACAAATGACTGCACCAATTCACAGTGGACTCTAAGGCCCCTGTTCTTTTACTAGAACCCTGCTCTCTTACACACACACACACACACACACACACACATTGCACACTGCTTTCCATCAATACTTACTGTATAATTGTATGGAAGACTAATTGTGCACGATGGATTGCAAATTATCTTTTAGCACTGGTCTATGTCATCAATTACCATTGCTGTTGTAGACACAAGTGAATACAATGGCTCTGAGGTATAGGGGGACTGCATATGTGTGTATGTGTGTGTGTGTGTGTGTGTGTGTGTGTGTGTTTGACAAAGGGAGATTATTCTGCATTTAGCATCTATTGTGGTCACACAATGGGACATAAAGTGACTTCCACTTCCCATATCTCCTTTCTTTTTTTCAGTCCGTCAGACTGTATTTAAGTCCTTCTCTTTCCACCAGTCTTGGTCTATGGCTTCCATTCTATCCACTGCTTGTGGATGCCATTTATTCAGTCTGCTGCTGTGACTGAATGGGAATAGAACGGTCTGTCTGTCCGTCTGTCTTTTTGTTTCATCACTTCCCCTCTTCCTCTGATTCTGTCTCACGCTTGTCTCCGCAGTGAGAAGAAATTGCTGATGTGAAAGAGTAAATTCCCACCTCTCTCTCTCACTCTCTCTTATAAACACCTAATTTATCCCTCCCTGTCCATTCTATATTCAATACTTTTTTCTTTCTTTCTTTCCCCTGTCTCTGCTCTTCCTTTTTCATCCCATATTCCATTATTTAATGATGTCTTTTATTCATAAATATATACTGTATACTTAACAGACAACCTATCTTTTCAGAGATTACACATGAACATGGGATGTGTGTCAATAGGCAATATCAGTAACATAAAATAACTACAATTACAGTGGAAATGCAACTAGGTAAAAATTAGGCTGTTTTTTCCCAACTGTTCTTGCACAGTCTTGACCCTTGAAAACACCCCCCAACACACACTCACAAACACACACACCTCTGAGCTAAAAATCATGAGCTGTATTTTTTTTGCTTGTTCTTTAACCTAGCCTTTTTGTGTAAATAACTCCCTGATTACAGTGTGTTTTCCTAGCTGCTAGAGTGTGCTTGATGTGTACACTGCAATGACTAAGCAAGCGGAACTACGATGAATCAGACTTGTGCTTTTAATCCTGTCTCTAAATATCCAGTGGTTAATCGTTGGTGCCTCTTTGCCCCAGGCTCTGCCTTGAAGTCATGCTTGTGTGTGTGTGTGTGTGGGGGGGGGGGGGGGGGGGGGGGTGACAGGGATTGTCAGATTTTAACTGCCTTGTTTGTTAATTAACTCAAATTAAATCCTCGTTAAACACTACAGCAAACTGCTGAGTCAACGGGGCCAAGAGCATTGACGAAGAAAAACACGCAAACTTGTCCTTATTGTTCTTTCTCTGTTTCTCTCTCCTCTCTCTTTTTTCTTTTCTAATGCTATTCTAATCTCTCTCTTCCTTCTCTTTCTCCATCTTGTCTCTATCCTCAAATACTATCACCATCTTTCACTCTTACTAAGACAAATGCTAGAGCTATCTTTTCCAGATACATTCCCACTTTATTATCTAATTCGTTTACACACACACACACTGCATACACACACACACACACACACACACACACACACACACACACACACACACACACACATAATGCACACACACATACACACATGTTCACTGCACACATACACATCATAGATGGGTCCCCAGGGTGTCAGTTGCGAGTCTGTTTAAATTAATCCCTGAGAGTGATTGAGCCTAACAGAAAGAACACAGATCACCAATCATATTTATTATGATGGGGGATGAGCAGTCATGATAGAGGCATGATAGACACCCTAGGGAGAGGCTGAACACACGAACACAAACACACACACTTCAGGGTTTACAATTATGTGCGTATGCCCTCTCTTCTGTACCACAGTGCATCAACCATACGTGTGTGTGTGTGTGTGTGTTTTCACATATTCACAGAACACCATATGTGCCTTCAGTTACATGACCCTATACACTACGAGTCTGATATGGTGTGTGCACATATCTATTTGTGTGTGTGTGTGTGTGTGTGTGTGTGTTCACATATTCACAGAAGACCATATGTGCCTTCAGTTCCATGAGCCTACATACACTATTAGTCTGATATGGTGTGTGCATATATCTATTGTGTGTGTGTGTGTGTGTGTGTGTGCGCGCACGCACATGTTGTGTAGTCTGTGTTTATGTGTGTGTGTAAAGAGAGATAGGGGTTTTCTGTACCTGGTTTAGACCTCAATCTGCCTTCCAGGCTCAGCGTCAAAGTCTTTGTGTTGCATAATACAGCTGTTAGCACAAGCGCACATACACACACACACACACACACAGAGGTTGGCTGTGTGTGGATCATGGCTTTAAATGGTCTAGCCGCACTGATAGCTGCACCATAAAAAGACTGATGCTGTACCTATTACTGTTACTTATAAAAGATTCATTTACATTGTGGATGTAAAAGAATGATACCATCAGACCATGCACTTAAAGCTAGACAATACACCTCTGCCTCCATTTAACCTCTGCTTTCCTCTATATAAACACACGCACACACACAATAACACCTATTAGAAGATGACGACACAGGATCAGACAGAATATCATAGTAAGGGAAAGCTTTGCAGAGCAAAGGAATGAGACAGAGAGGGACCTTTTCGTTGCCAATAAATAAATAAATAAATAAATACTACCTTTCGTTCGCGAGACCTTTTGGAAAACCGCAGAGGATTGAGAGAGAGGCAGAGGGACCTTTTCTTGACCAATAAATAAATAATAGAAACGCCTTTCATTCAGAACACCATTTGGAAAACTGCTGAATGGCCACAGGAGAAATAGCTATCTATCTCAGCAGTTGAAATCAAGCCTCTGAAGGTCATCACCAGAAATTAACCCTTCTTTTATACACCATTTCTACAGGGACTCAATCCTGTTCTCTGTTTGCCGATCGTAAGGGAACTCTGATGCTATTATAGTTTCAGCCACACATGGAGGAATAGAGAGAAATGGAGAGAGCAAAACAGAGAGGAGAAGAAAGAGGGAGAGAGACAGAGATTACATGGAGGAAGAGAAAAATGAGGGAGTGAAAGAAAGAGAAGAGAAGGGAGAGAGAGAGAGAGAGAGAGAGAGAGAGAGCAGAAATGACATCAGACAGCACTCATTTGGAGATTTGGGAAACATAGAAGAGGCGACCTGGCTGAGTGTGTGTGTCTGGGGAGAGAGTGCTGCAGTATGAAAAGATATTTTGGACGAAAGGAAGGAAAGGATCAATCTGGGATTCATCTGGGATTTAGATGAAGAGATGGAGAGAAAGACGGAAAGAGAGATGGAGAGAGAGAAAGAGAAACTGGCAAGCAAAGAATGCATCAGTAAAAAGGAAAAGAGAAGAGTATCTGCCAGAAGATGATGAAAAGTTTCCCTCTATGTCTCTGTTTCTGTTTCAATGTATCTCTTACTTTCCATCTAAAAGGGAAAGTGGTGTAGTGGAGATTTTTTACAATGTCCTGTTCTGTGACTTCATTACTGTAAACTAAGGGATAAAGGTTTGCCCATACACCACTTTGGTAGAGGGGGTCTGAAAAGAGAAAAAGAGAAGCTAAGAGGGTATGGTGAAAACACCAGAAACGGTCAGTGCTGTCAGTGTCAGTGCAGACAGTTTGAAGTTGAAGAGGAGAAGAGAGAGTGAGAGAAAGAGAGAGAGAGACTCTCTTGCTATTGCTGAAATGACCCGTATTTTGCCATGCTTTGGCAATACTGGATAACATTATGGTCATAATTATACTGTAAAGCTTCCTTAAATTTGAACTTGAGAGAAAGAGAGAGAGAGAGAGAGAGAGAGGGATATTGTGGGAGGATGAGGGGTCGAGGAGGTTGACTGGGAGTAAGATGACAGATCACTGTGTGGACAATGATATCTCATGAGCCTTTGGGTAAGCTGTCTGTGTGTGTGTGTGTGTGTGTGTGTGTGTGTGTGTGTGTGTGTGTGTGTGTGTGTGTGTGTGTGTGTGTGTGTGTGTGTGTGTGTGTGTGTGCCTCCTGTTAATTATGTGTGTGTGTGTGTAGCCTCCTGTATATGTTTGTGTTTGAGCTGTATATTACAGTAATGTCTGTTTATCGTTTAATGTCTGTTTATTATATTTGTGTGTCTGTGTGTATTCATGTTGCTTGAGAGTATTTATTTTCTACGTGAGTGATCAGTCACTGAGAGTAGAGTAGGGTCCTTTGGCCTTGTTATGAATCACGTAACTAGTTCACACAGGCTATAAATCCTAACCATAAGATCCATAGAAACTGAGCAAGCCAATCGACTGGCACTTAGACGGAACTTGCCCTTTCATTGTTCACCAAATCGGACCATTAGTTTTTACAAATAATGTAATTGACAGTTTGTGTACGCTGAGTTATCACTGTCAAATGCACCTTTTCACATTAGGGACATTGTTAGATAGATAAATAGATAGAGATACTTTACTTATTCAATAGGAAGTTAAGGACATTTGTAGAAATGTCACATTTTGTTGTGATTTTGTTGTGACTTGCTTGTTTGTTTGAAATGTCACATTTTGTTGTGACTTGTGACCATACTAACTGTTTGTGAAGATCATTTAGACATTGAACTCATTAACATCTTGATTCCTAGTAGAATCCATCCATCAGACGACTCTTTGAAACACACTCAGCGCAAACTCCCTTTGCAACCTAAAACAAAGAAAATACTAAAATTAAAGGACTGAAATTGGATTCATTTCATGTTGAGAGCACAATCATCTCAGAACTCCAGAGCTGAATTTGTGAATCATCTTTGCCCATGAATGTAAATGTTTCCCAACAACTGTACAGCCAGCATAATATCGACAAAAGGCTGGCTAGATTCATTAAAGCAACAAAAAAAAAGAAAATATTATATTATTCATGTTTATTTTGCTATATTATCTTCTGGTTCGAGTCTCCATGAGTCTAGACAGATGCATGGAACATAACACTGGTTTGAATTTCAGCTCTGAATGTGTCAGTGGTTCGAGATTATAAAAGACAAAATTAACTCAGAATAGGATTAAATTAAAAGAATTTCACTAAACTACCCTGCTACCTAATAGCTCACCATGTTAGTATTTAATACATTCCCTGGAAATCTCAAATACACATGAACCAAAGACTACACGAAGACTGACGTAGCGGTTGAGGGAATTGCCAGGCGAGGTCAGGTGAGGTGTCTTCTTTTCGAACACACACACACACACACACACACACACACACACGGGTCTGAGGGGGTGGGTTTATGAAATATGGATTGGACTAAGGCAGAGCAAAGAGTTTTGGAGAGCAGGGGGCGAGAGAGCATGATTAGGCTGACCAGAGAACCAGAGGAGGTGAATCAGATAACAAAGGTCATGCAGCCCCTCTGCCTGAGATAAGCTGCGATCTCTGTCTCTCTCTCTCTCTCTCTCTCTCATTCACAGAAGCAGGAAATGATCAATTCAGTGGCATTCTGGTAATGTGATTTTCTTCTGCTCTTTCACAGCCTTCTCTTTCTGCCTTCCATTTCTTTCTCTTTCTCTCTGTAATGCACCATCTTTCCATCTCAACACACAACACACCTCCAACCCTTCCAGAGAGATTCTCTCTCTAGATGGTGTGAAATGGATTTCATTTCCACCTTCTGACTGCCATTATTGCAACCGTTAATTTCAGAGGGCAGCCTGGGGAACAGGAAGAAGAGCCAATCCAGAGAAGGAAGTAAAGAAAATGTCACCAAGTTTATAATCCATGAGGGAAATGCTCCACAAATGTTCTGGTTATATAAAGACAGACTGAAATGGAAATTGTGTTTATTTATTTATTTATTTGGGGAGCGTCATACTCATGTGCAGTTTAATAGAGTTTGATTTGGGGGCTGCATTCAGACAGATAAGGCAGTAGCGGCAAATGTGTGTGTTCACCAGTGTTCTTAGAAAGGAGCAGCAACCTCTGTCTCTCTCTCTCTCACACACACACACACACACACACACAGAGCCAGTTTCTTCTTACACAAACTCATTCTAAACCCTGCACACATATTTTTAGCAAAAAAAAAAATGAGAGAGAAATATGACTGAATCCATTGACTAAGCCTGTCAGCGCTTCATCATGTGTTCAGCCATGAGATGACGACAGACGACACCGGCTGACTCTCCGCTCACGGCCAACCGGTCCGGACACACTTCGCTAAATGCGAATTCGATGCGCTAAAATTAACGATGACAAGATCCATGTTTGCTCAGCCTGGACAACATGTCAATATCACAAAGACAAACAGTCCAATCCCAACCCCACCTCCCCACATAATTCAGTGCCCTCATCCTGCCCAAAGCATCACTGACTAAGTCTTAGCAAATGAGATCATGAGGATAACCTTACACAACCTGAAGGAAGGCTATGTACTATACATATTACATTAAAGGGATGCTAAAAAGTATTAAAGGGACACAACCTGAAGGAAGGCTATGTACTATACATATTACATTAAAGGGATGCTAAAGAGTATTAAAGGGACACAACCTGAAGGAAGGCTATGTACTATACATATTACAGTAAAGGGATGCTAAAGAGTATTAAAGGGACACTACAGGGCCTCCCCTACAGCCTTTTGTTTTCACCCCAGCATCCTAACATCTGACAAACACATGTGGATGAACCAAAGAACAGGAACCATCAATAAGCCTAATAACAGCAAGAAATACCCAACGTCCCTTTATTTCACTGCAAAGGCATTGTTGTCTATAAGACAGTTGATACACATCAATAACTCCAACAGCTTTACATGATATTACACATTATATTGTGATAATCACCTCAAATTAGAACTCTTTTTTTCAAATTAGACCTCATTAGAGCTTGGTTACTGCAAAGAGTCTGATTCTTTGTTTCTTGAGCCAAATGTATACATTTTATGTTCAGTTTTTTCAGTTAGTGACAAAGTGTGCGACTAAAAGTTATGATTATTTTAACACACCAAGGCATATCATGTTGACAGATGAAGGAATGACACTGCATTTCAGCTTTCCTTCAAAAGTGATCTAACTGAGAATAAAAAAAAAGAAAGACAGAAAGGAATCGAAGGGTTTTAAGTCAGATTTGCACCTCTTTCTACGCCCCGGGGCCTGCTTCAGGCAATCAACCTATCCGCTGGGTCACTCTTCAAAGAGCTCCAGCACTGGCCTGGTTATCAGCTGAGGCCCCTGCAGAGCGGCGTGGTGCAGCGCAGTGGGGGTTTAACGGACAATGTTTTTTGTGCTGGGCTGATCTCAGTTAAAGCCACTGAGAGCTGGCAGCAGCAGCTCCACTGAAAAAAAACAGATTAAAAAATACTTTGAGCCTTGGACCAAAAGGATGGAGTGAGAGAGATGCAGTGGATCAGCTGAACAGAGGACAGCACCTTATGGCTACAAACTGATTACACATACCATTCAACTCTGCATTTTGTCTACTGTTCATCAGTGTACTTTGTTCAACTCTGTATTTTGTTTAAGTGTATTGTTCAATTGTGTACTCAGTTCAATTCTGTATTTACAATTTACTGTTTAAATAGGCTATGTATTTTGTTTAATAAATGTAAAATTAGCATTGTGTACGGGTGTTTTCACATATATGTCCTCTTTAAGCAAACCAAACTCAGTCCTCTATGGGTGTTTTCACATATAATCCACTTTAAGCCAACCATACACTAATGTACTTGTTACAAGCAATTTGTGGTAAGATCCAGATGAATGTTATCATCAAACCCTATTGTGATGCAAATGTGCTCTAGCAAAATTGCAATGACCCAAAAATGATTGTCCTAGAAGCCTTAAAAGTGTCCTTGGCAAAATGCAGGGTTTATAAGACTGCATAATTATAGACACAAACACAGTACGCAACTAATGGGGTAAATCAGTCTCTTCTACGAGAAGAGAATATTGAATACATGCAGGTCTCAAGGCCAAAAAAGGGAAGGGTGGGTGTGGGGAGGTGATGTAGAAAAATATTGAAAGCGGTAGAGAGGAGCAGAGACAGAAGGAGAGGACAGATAGAGAGGAATGAAAGTGTCTTTGCATGTGTGTGTTTGAGAGAGAGAGAGAGAGACAGAGAGAACGAGAGACAGACAGAGAGGAAGACAGATAGGGGGACAGACAGGGAGATGGATAAGTATTGGTAATGGTATAACTATGCCCCCTCATGCTGAATGGCACTTGAACCATTTATCTCAGTAGAGGAATGACTCCTGCTGCCCTTCGGCATTGATTTCCTCCTGTGACAGATTTGTTCGTATTACAGAGAAGCAGATATCCCCATGTGTGCGTGGACACACACACACGCACACATGCACACACAAACGTACACTGACACGAATCCTAACTGATTATCCAATCTCACCTGGATCCACACTGTTACCACAGGGTGAAAGCATTTCTTTTTACCTCTCTCTCTCTCTCTCTCTAAATGTCTTTCTTGTTACCCCTCTAGCCCTTTCTCCTTTCCTTTTCACAAATATGCCAATTTTTCAGTCTCTATTTCTCTATTCTCTTGATGGATCTCGACCTCCGTCACACACACATGCACACACCTCTTTCCTTTTCCGTTATCTCTGTATCCCTTCCCCCCACCTCAATCTCAAATGAAAATACAATGGCTCCCCTGTTACCGTGGAGGCCAGGGTGAGTCTGTGGTCAGAGGGATGGGTTTTGATTGATTGTTTCTGGTGTTTCACTGCCACCGAGGTCACCAGCTCCTTCACCAGCCACAACAAAGCAGCACTACCAGGTGACAGACAGTGGGGGCACCATGGCTATGATGGAGAGAGAGAGAGAGAGAGAGAGAGAGATGGTGTACAGCGTGTACCTGGCACTATCCCATGGGCAGAGGGAGGAGACTATGTGTGTGTGTGTGTGTGTGTGTGTGTGTGTGTTAGGTTGCAACTGATGAAGTAGCATACAATGTTTCTATACATAGTCACAATTAACCAAGCCAACATATGCTATTAACCAATCCTACACATGTTTGTAGTTCAATTCAGGTGTTGCCATACAAACACCCTCAGAGAGAGAAAATGTAAATAATTAGTCAACAGGTGAACTACACTGTATAGGTTTAAGCCATGCACAATTTAAATTACTATAGCACTGCCACTGACCAGAGGTTAATTGAATGTTAATTGCCACTACTGGTGCATTATCTGGGACGATTGTGAAAATGATATACAATTAGTGTAGTACCTTTCTGTATGTATATGCATGTATAGTGCCCATACACAGAGGGCGATGCTTAAGATTGCATAGGCCTAGGCCTAAATAGATCAAAACAGACATTGCATGATTATGGCATAAGTATGATTCACTGTGAGACCAACTCAAGCAGAAGAGCACACACGCACATACACACAACCATATCTGTGATCCTTTTATCTGGCTGGATTAAGTGGCTCTCAGTTTTGTTGTTTGAAAACAGGGTAATACCCTAGCCTACTGAAAGTTCTCACAAATAAAGTGTCTACTGTGTGTCTGTGTGTGTGTGTGTGTGTGAGAGAGAGAGAGAGAGTGATAGGCAAGGCGATACTCTTTATGGCTTTCAAGGGACTTATCAATTAATTAGCTGAGAGAGAGCTTTAATGGGAAATACCCTTAATTAGGTTATTCTATGAAGCATGTCCATCTGAGTGATGCGACTACACACACTGACACACAAGCAGGAAAAGGAGGGAGAGATGGCACAAAAATAGAGAGCAAACAAATGCATATAGACAGACACAGAGAGAGAGATACTCAGAAAGGCTATAGGCTACAAAATTGTGCAAGAGTAAGTTGACATTATTATGCAGTATAGACGTCGTGTTCACACAGAAAAACGTTTCCTTTTCCAGACTGAAATGAGCCTACCAAGGACCATACATTTAGGGTGCAATATCTGTCTGATATAATATACTCCTAGAACATTTTCTTCTAGAAGAAATTGTCCCTAATGTTCAACGCTGAGGTGTCTGAAACGGCCACCTTCAATTTCGGAATGAGGGAGCTCTCTCTGCACTTCAAATTTATCATGAGGCTAGCGTACATCTTGCAGCAACCTGGGCTGGGCATAAAAACTACTATCCGAACTTTGACAGTTAGCAACAAATGACGTGACCCATACTACCAATAAAAATACAGCAGAGAGAATTCCATCGTTACTAAGCTACAGCACATTAACGTTCTAAATCAAACATTCTTTTCAGAGTTGTCTACAACTTTGACTGAGCCACACACGCTGTGTTTGTTGTACTGCAATTTACTGCGAAAAAAGCCATCTTTCTACACATTCCTGACCCTTTACATTTACTTTTTATTGTGCTATAGATTTGTTTCAATTACTTGTCAAATTTTGGGTTAAACAGACAAACAGATTAGTGCATTGGACTGTTTGTGGGCTAACTAATCGGCTAACAGTTAGCTAACTCTCGTTAGCCACCTCATTAACTTTAGAAACATTTAGCGAGGCTTGCTAGTTATCAGCTGTTTAAAGGATTGGTGGTGAGTATTGTACCCTGTGCACTTGATACTTTGCTTGTTTGATTACCATTGTTGTATTTTCCCAGCTACCATCAGCTAGTACGTGTGAGCAGCAACAGCAGCAAAGGAGGTAAGGGATCCAAGCTAATGTTAACTTCTTTAAGTACCAATTTAGTATTACCTGACAAATGCTCCTTTCCCGTGTGGCTATTTAAATGAGCTTTAACCCGTGTGTAGTGTAGTCAGGTGCCATGCTGCGACGGCAGAGGGAGATCGACCAGAGCCTAGCGGACCAGGCCTATGCGTGGCTGTGTCACAACGTTTACATCCGGCTGGGCGCGTTGGTACGACCGATCATAGAGTACAGATATGGTTAAGATACATGTATGGTCCCAATCATGAGACGCTGCACCTGCTGCACCATGAACAGCCTAATATAACTGTTAATATTTCTGCATAATTAATTCTGCATAGACAAAATTTGAGTATAAATGTTTTATGTATTATGTTATATAGTAATGTAATGCTGGAATGTATTGGAGACAGTTTGAGTGTATCTTTTTCAACACTACAAAGACCTCTCAGGTTTGTACCTGTATGCTCGTGACAGCTAAAAGCCCAGTCACAGATTAAGTACCCCCAAGGGTATTTTTATCCCTCCATTTAATTTGAACATTCATTAATTTGAACGTCATGATGGAATGTTTGTCCTGCTTGTGTTTGTGTTTCTAAAGGAGGAGGAGATCGCCAGTCTGAACCGGAGGAGTACCTCGTTGGACAAAGAGGTAGAAATAATCATTAAGTGATGGAGATAATGTGACCAAAATGAAGTTAACCTGCCACGGCACTCTGTATGATTCTGAGCTAATTTGTGTGACGTGTGTGAGTGTCTATATGTGTGTTTGTCTTTTCCTCTCTCCCTCTGTGTGTGTCTTTCTCTCTCCCTCTGTGTGCGTATGTGTGTCTACGTGAATGTGTGTATGTTTGTGTTTGTCTGTGTGTGTGTGTGTGTGTGTCTGTGTGTGTGTGTGTGTTTACCTATGCAGTTGTTTCTGGCGGAGCGAGCAGTGCAAGCAGGTGAGCGGTGGGTGGCCATGGCTGAAGATCTGGTTCAACAGGGAGAGGTATGTGTAGTAATGCCTAATTAATGTGTAGTAATGCCTAATTAATCAGTTCAGCCAATATGATGATGTACAACACAACGTCACAAATTGCCCCCTCTGAACCACCTCCCCCTTCACACACACACACAGGAGGCCCTCCTGGAGAAGCACAAGGAACTGGACGAAGCCACTCGTCTGCTGGAACAGGTGAGATGCTCCTCTGTCTTCGTCCTCATGAGGCTTTCAGCTGCAGACTCAAGAGTTAAGCCATCTGCAGGCTGATTGGTGATGTGCCGTGTATTGTAACTTAAAGGCATCTGGAGTGAATCAACCCGTATGTCTGTTGCTTCACTTTGCCGAGTGTTTTTGGTAGTTATGAGAATGACAACGTAGACCAAATAGCGAAATGGCACTGCTAACTGTTGAGGATAATGAAGCTTTGTTTTCCTGTGCCTCCATCGGTTAATCTTAACTGCCGGTTTTGTTCTGCATTGTACAAAATGCTGTTGTTCTTATACCTGCACTCTACAGGCGCAAAGAACAGGGATATGGGCTGATTGACTCCGCTAATGTTTCATGTATTTGTAATTTAATGTGTTTGCTGGTTCGGATCAGGCAGGGGAATGACCCTAGGCAGACAATCAGGCAACCTGGGTTCATTTCTTCAACTCAATGCTGCAAGTTCATGTTGCTTCAGATAGAAGTGTGCTAAATATCAATCACACTTTCAAGGGGAGAAATCGGTATGCTCATCTCAAAAGTGTGACTCAGTTGTAATGGTTTGTTTGTTTGTGTGTGTGTGTCAGGTCACCGAGGAGACGGAGGAGCTGGAGAGGCAGGTGGAGGCTGCTGTGGAGCAGGGACAGGTATGGGGTGGTGTGTAGGTTATGATGCTGATGGTGGTGATGGTGATGGTGATTGTAATGGTTGTAGTTATATTTCATGGGTTTGCATTCATCCAACCTAGTCACACACGTTTGAGCTATGCGACTACAAAATCTTCACACTTCAAATGCACATTTGATCACCTATGGCAAATTTGATTCGCTCGCTTCACATAGGCCATAATACAGATGTGTTTCAGTGAACTCTGAAGAACCCTAGTTCCAATTCCAGACTTTAACAAGCGTAGATTTAGATCCAAACTCTTCCCTTGATTAGGAGAGTGTGCATTTTTAATTTGCCCAACCCAGAGGATGAACACGTAGGTCTAATGCAGTCAAGCATTCTCTTGAGGCGAATTTTTATGAATGAGCATAGAATATGTAGATGAGCTTTAATGGAAACCTGCTTAGTGGTGATCAATAAGATGTTGATGAGAATAAGGATGTGGGGAATTGTGTGGACAATTATCATCAAGATGTTGATGACGATGATTAGGAGGAGAAGAAAGAGGAGGATGGTGGTGATTATCAGTATACTGTGTGTGTGTGTGCGTGTCTGTCTGTCTGTCTGTGTGGGTGTGTGTGTGTCTGCTTCTTCTCCAGCTTCCACCAGCCGTGCTGGAGCAGCTGCGCTGGATCCGCCGGAACCCAGAGGACGCTGAGATGATGGGAGCCCAGGCTCTCACTGTCTCAGCTCTCCGGGGAGCCGTGGGGCACGACGGGGACTGGCCACAGCAGGAGGAGGTAAGTAGGGAGCAGGAGCAGGAGCAGGGAGTCACAGAGGAGGAGGTGGTGGAGCAGCAGGTGGAGGAGGAGCAGAGGGCCACAGCGGAGGAGGTGGTGGAGGTGCAGGAGGCCCAGACCACGGCAGACCAGGAGGAGCAGAAGATGGAGGAGTGCGCTACCCAGGAGGATCAGCCAGGTTAGACCTTGTTTATGCTCCAGTTGACGTTAGAAACATATCAATGGACAACCTCCACGTGTTCTGTGTTGATTTTACTGCAAGCTTATGAATACACAAGAACCAGATCAACATAATCATGAAGCACACTTAACTATGTAACATGAGCATAGACAGAAATCATAAAACAGGTGGGCCCAGAAAGAAATAGGTTTAACCCAAAATAAGACAGATGGCTCTGTGAACATATTGTTTAGTGAACTTAGTCTACCTCATTATATGACTTTGCAAGCAAGGCTACAACTACTCACAGCACTGAACCAGCACAGTCGAAACACTGCTGGAGACACAGCTAAACTGTCTCTAACGCAACGCATCAGACAAGCACTCCGGATAACCTTCCTGCAGTGCTCAATAACAATAACCACAGCAGATAACTCAGCAGCCATATAAATCACACATTTGACACACTGGTTAAATCACAACAACTATAAACAATTTTAGCTTTTATCAGCATCGGCGGCCACATTGACTACATAAAAAATGTACGTGTAGGGTACTTTAACTCATGGTGACGCCCATGTTAACCATACATAAAATAGACAACATAAAACAACTGTAGGCAGTTACTTACTTACGGCTACTGTTACTTACAGTGGCCGATTCGAGCACTGCTATAGAGCTCATCGGACTGCTTAGTTATCTCAGGATCGGAACTTACAGTTGCATAATTTGATGTCTCTTTCCTTTGCTTAGAGTGACCACATCTAATGACAAAATGTAGTAAACTCCTTTGTGTAGAAATTTTGGGTTTAGCTAAAACAGGCAATACTGAAACATTTCAAGGGGGGGAGGGGCTTTTAGGAATGTAGGAGGCTACAGTTCCTGTGCTCAGAAACTGACAGTCTAACATAGACAGTATAATAACAGAACTGAAGAGAAACAGAATCAGAAAAGTTATTATTTACCGAAATAGCTGCTGCAACAGGGAAGCTTCTGATTGGATGGACCTGATTGACAGGTGGGGTGGCACAGGTCCCTCTGGGCCCACCTGTAGCTATACTCCTGCTATGTTAAAGCCAAGAACTTAAGAACATAAACATGAACGTATGAGAAGGGAGTGCAAACTAGGCTCTTTAGTACCAGGTGACTCCATGCCTCAGTGAACCAGTGCATACCATGTATTTCAATGAGCAAATGTGTCAATTGGCTTCATTGATTAACTTATCTACTGATTTATTTTTTGTTGTTTTACCGTAGCCACCCGTGAGGATGCTGAGGAGGATGAGGATGAGAAGCAGTAAGTGTGTTTAGCTGTGTAGATAAACACCACAGATATTTACTAACCACACATCCACTTTATGACTCTATTTTTCATGCCAATGTTACCCAGAGTAATATTCATTTTGTTGTGTTTGCTTTTCCATCCAGGACGTGCGGCTGCTTCAGGGCCCTCTGGAACTGGGTTCGGTGGCAGTGAGGCGGTGACGTCACACTCCACACACACACACACACTCACAGTACATATAGATAAACACACACACACATACAGATGAATTCCACACACACACACACACACACACACACATATACATCCAGATAGACAAACACACACACACATACGTACACACACATAAACACATACAGAAATGCAAATATACACACGCACACATGCACACACACATACAGATAGACAAATACAAACACACAAGCATGCACACATACAGATAGATAGACAAACACACACACATGCAGACAGACAAGTACACACACATATAGACAAACACATACAGATTGACAAACATACACACACACATACACACTATATACACATATACTACACACACACACACACACTATACACATCCTCTTTACCCTAGTAGAGAAACTTCAGTAGTACTTGCCACCCCCGTAACATTTACGTTACATTTGAGATTTAGCTCTTGTTTACTAATCAGGGTATTCATTCAACCTTTACACCTCGATAAATAAAATATTCACCGATATATACACATCGCTTATTATCCCTCACTTATTTCTCCTCCAGTCTGGGTTGTTTGCTAAAAGGACTCGCTTTACGTCTCATTGAGGGAATTGAGTTGTCAAGCTATTTTATTTTACTAAATTATATTATTATATGATGGGCCTCGTTATGGGAGGTAAAATCTGCCAAAAAATAAATGATAATGAAAACAGTGAAATGAAAATGCAAAACTCTTTTTGATTTTCAAATGATCAGTGCCATGGTATTCTATCATGTGAATGTACGCAAAATTTGTGCATTGGTTAGTTTTGGTTGTGAAACTTGCATGAAAAAAAATTATGAAAAATTTCACATAATCATTCACATCATACAAATACAATACCATTTCATTGGCATTATGGACGTAACAAAAAGTAAATTTTCCACTGAATTGTCTGTATATTTTTTTTTTATTTATTGATTGATACCACTCCCAGTGTTTCAGATGAATTCTGTTGTACATCTTAACTGACAGCATATGGTGTTGGTGGTGGTGTAACATTTCTCCCTTTAAGTTGTCTTCTGTGCAGAGTTGTGCTTTCTTCAGGCACAGGGGATCCTGGTGCCGCTGGTGGAGCGAGAACACACCCGCAGGACCTACACACGCACGCGCACACACACACACATTTACGCATCCTTGACTGCACCAGGAAACACACAGCAGTAAACAAACGGCTAATCTAATACCCGGAAAGACATCAATCTTCTGTGGCCCAGCAGTAAGGTACAGCCTACTAATGTACAGACAAGCATGGCAGTACCTGTTTATATTGTTTATACGGTTGTTTCAGTGCACATTCTGCAACTGATCCTATAGTGATGTTATGAAAAAAAAAACAAAGTCTGTATTAGATCTCAAATAGTATTTAAACACTTTGTTTTCTGAAATATTTCAACTGGATGCTTCCAGAACTACCACAGGACCATCAAGAGCCATTGAAGGAGCTGAGGAACCTGAAGTCCAAGAGTAGACATTACAAGGCATCGGCCATAACAAACATATACAAATACAGGAAAGGTATGTACTGGTATTTATTAGATGTTAATGAAATAGTACACATGTAATATGACATTCAGTAACAGATGAATATCTTTCAGATGTGATGGGCAACAGGGAAGGCCAGAATGTTCCGCTCCAGACAAAACTGGGATAGCCTTGGAATAAGAAGGAGGGACTCTGGCCTGAGGTCCAGGATTCACCAGAACACAGGAGAAGGTACCAACACTGAGGTCCACACAGGGAATATCATGTACTGTATAAAGGACATGTTGGATGTTATATAAATGTTATATAGTAACATACGTCTGTCTCTCTTTTGCAGTCCTGTGGAGGAGGGGCATTACTTGAGCCAGAGCAGACCATCTACTAAACTTTTTTTTTTTTAAACCCTCAATGTTAAGCGATAAATAAAATGATATTTTAGATAGAAACTATATATATGAAAGATAATCCATTGTGAATTCTTCATTGTCAAGTCTGTATATGTCAAGTCCTTTTCATTGCACTGGGTAGGAAGCTGGAAGAATCTTGCAGATACAGAACAACGCTTGCTTGCCCTTGTAGTGATCTCTTCGGGATCTAATATCACACACATACACACACACACACATCTACACATCTATCCTTTCTACACTAGTAGAAAAGCTTCAGTAATACAATAATCTCTAGTTTTGTGGAAATCCTACCAAAGGTCCATAGAAATTATTCTTTCAAAGTTTTTTTTTTAATGCAAATTGATGGAAACCTGTATGACAGTGATAGTCATCCCTTAAAAAAAAAAATAAATAGGATAAATGTTGAACTTAGCAAAGTAATCTGGCTTGCTCAGCCTTGGAGGAGCTCAGATTAGCTCAGTATCTGGGGAGACTGGCCCTGATGTAACTGATAGTTGACAAATGTAAGTCGCTTTGGATAAAAGCGTCTGCTAAATGCATAAATGTAAATGTAAAAGTATATTGTTAAACAAAACAGACTGAGAAAGGAGCCTCCATTTTCTCACAAAGAACAGAGCAGTGGCAGGTGTGTTAGTTGTCACCCAGTGGTGATGGCTGAGGTTCAGAGAGACAGACAGAGGGAGATTCCTGGGATAAGGAGAGTCATCCTGTCGTCATTCAGACAGGTGTGAGTGATAGATGATGCCTCTAGGATGAATCCTATCCAGGGCTGGATTAACACAGTGTTGGGCTCCTGGGCAATCTCCCCTCAAGTATTTGTGCAATGCAGGGACACACCACAAGTATTTGTGCAATGCAGGGACACACCACAAGTATTTGTGTAATGGAGGGAAACAAACAGTTCTGAATAGCTATCCAATAAAGAACAGAGACATTTTGATATGGATCCATAGGTGCCACCTCCTGGATTGGATTTGGTCTATCAGTCAGGGCCAGACCTACATCTTTCTAGATGTGGGTCTGGATTTTCATTTACATTTATATTACACAACATTTACATTACATTTATGCATTTAGCAGACACTGATGATTATTAACTGGGGTGACGAAATTATGGTTATAAAAACTGACTTGTTTATATGATATTGGTCTCAACTCTTGAAAAAACTTGGGCTCAACATAAGTGGTCTCGTTCCCATCGCTAGTGCCAGTCTCTGTCAAGTGAGACTGCGTTAATGCACAGCTGCACACACAAACCTATAAAATGACTAAAGTCAGGTCTAAATGTGTCCCTAAAATGGTAGATGGGGTCTTCCCTTTAGAAGCACTTCTTGATTTCGCTCATTCAATGCCGGCTATATTGTTAGATGTGCCATTGAGATGACTGTAGATCTGGCCTATAAGTGCTATTGACCACATTTTTATTCTTCTCTTCTGTGTTCTTTGTCTGCTTTGCTGCTGTCTCCACTCTCACATATCTGGTCTTGGTTAACCGTGTGTCAGTCTGCAGGGTCCAGCCGTAGACCTATACAGGCACGGGTTTGAACTGGTAACTCGCGCTACAGGAAGCAAGTGGGAAATAAGCAGGTGAACTAAAGACGTCAGGAGGAGATTTAGCTTGACTACTTACAGTGCAGTTGGCTATCATTACTCTGGCTAACACTGACCACTAGCTTTGCTGGTTCTGCTAGCGCACCCCATGGTTGTGCATCTTTTGTCTTAATAAAGTTTTTTTAAATAAATTTTTTTTTTAATAGTTACCAAATTTTAGGCCTGTGCTTTCTTTTTTAGAACAGCTGCTCAAGTAGGCTGGTGGCGATACATCTGAAATTTTCTGTATTAATGAATGGTATAGAAAATATGAAAAAAATATTTAAAGGTATACTTGGGCTAAATGATAGGGGCCCCCAATTGACCAATCAAGTCAATGGATAATCTGACCCTGACCCTATCCTGTGCAAGACGTCTGTCAAGACCTCACAGACACACACACACAAGTTCACATACACTTACATACATACACATACTGACAGGTACATGCATACAGACATACACAGAGACACATAATACACACACACACATACACACACATTGGCACACCAGTCACAAACTGACACACACTATGTACATTTGACCTTCACACACCCACACACACACATTATCTGTCTCACTTCCATTGCAATCAGCCACTCACTCTCATTTGTCACAAACTGAATCCATACAGTTCAATTGGGGAGTTGATGGTAGATAATAGAACAATCAGCCCAGCAGCCATGACAAACATCTATGGAGCGAATGCATAGAGGGAGAGGAAAAGACAAATGTCTATGGAGTGAATGCAGAAGGAGAGGGGCAGAAGAGGATCAATCTGATGGATGGCAGAGACTGAGCCCAGAGAGTGTCACCCCTTTCTTGAGTCCTGACTGTGAGCCTGTGCTCAGAAATTGCCTCCTATCTGTCATTCTTCACACAGATATTCAACAAAGCCCTTTCAACTGCAGTTTGAAATTCCCGTCCACCATAACCCACACTTCCTCTACCCCCACACACATGCAAACAGATACAAATCAGTGATGGTATATATTTTAGAGCAGGCAGAACGTAAATTAAAGCATTTTTAAAGCCCCTCGGTCTTAAGGGATAAATAGAATTATATATGAATTATATTAATTCATTTTTTAATTTTATATATGAAAGAGATGATGCATTGTGAATTCTTCATTGTGAAGTCTCAGATATCTAATGCCAACAGAGTAATGGCACAGGTCTGTACATGTCAAGTCCTTTTCATTGCACTGGGTAGGAAGCTGGAAGAATCTTGTTATGCTTGTAATGCAGATACAGAACAACGCTTGCTTGCACACACACACACACACACACACACACACACACACACACGTGCAGAAAGAGAGAGAGAAAGAGAGACATCTATACATATATCCTCTCTACCCAAGTAGAAAAGCTTCAGTAATATCTCTGATTTTGTGAAAATCCTACTAAAAATAGATGTTGCTTCTCCACCGCTGCAACCCTCAAAAATATGTGTGTGTGTGTGTGTGTGTGTGTGTATATATATATATATATAAATTACAGCACTTTTACTTACACATGCATGACCTTCTGATGTCTGTGGTCACAGTCCTTTGAATAGCTTCTGCCAAAATTACTGTAACATTATCATCTCCTCTAAGCCTCTCCTCTTCGCTAATGGGCTCTGTCGTATTCTGGTGGCTGTGGCATTCATCACTGCCACACTAATATCACAGCAAAACGGGGAGTAAAAATAGTGGAGGTAGTCTACTAGTCTGATTTAAACCAGGTTATGGTGACCATAACATGTGTGTGTGTGTGTGGAATGGTGGGTAATACCATTCATTAAATATGTGTCTGAGATTTAAGGTTGGGCAGAGTATAATTTTGCAAGCATATTCTATCTTCTATTTGCAACATTCTATCTTCTAGCTTTCTCTCTGTTTAGCCTAATAGCTATGCAATGAGATGATCTGACTTCAAATAAATGTCACCTGTCAAAGCTGCGGGGTTGTAAAGGAAAAAAACCCTGTCCAATCATTTTGTACTGAGCCACATCTAACTGGATGGTAAAATATCAGTTAAACTCATGCATGTTGGATGTGTTGTTGACTGTGAGACATCAGCATAATGTTGGAGCACCAGACAAGACCCAAAGGACCTCATGCACCAATTTGTTCTTAAAACCCACTTGCACAGTTTAAAAATCATCTATTATTAATTGTCCTTAATTGCATAAACACTGAGGCAAAACTACAACCTTGATGAGAAGCAACAAACAATGTATTTTAAAGAATTTTGTACAAAGATTAAATTCACTATTGGCAACTGTGCATTTTGTACATTGTAAAGCTACCCTTTGCCAATAATGCAAGTGTTAGCCATTTCCTTTGACATGCCACAGAGTTGGAGAACACAGTGGATGGATTTCAGAGCCTTCTTATTCACAGAATCAGATTCCATATTCCCTGGTCCTCTCTGGTGCTTACTCCTCTATAGCTCAGCCCATTGGTTTACTATGCCACTACGATCAAGGGTCTGCAACAACAACGATGGAGGCTTGATTTTGTGATCAGTAAGCCATGTTTTTGTTTATATGAACTTACGTTTTGATTTTTATGACCTGTTGAATGAGCCTAGCATGACTGACTTTTGTTGTCTTATTACAGATTGTGATTCACCCTAAAGATGATTCACCCTAAAGATATTCCTGCAGTCTTTGGAAGTGTGGAAAAACTTTGGAAAAACATCAGAAACCCATCACCATAACTACTGGAAGGCAGGGGGCTATTTTGAGTAAAGTAATTCTTCTACACACTTAACCCACAAAGTCAAAAAGCTCAATTTTCATCCCATCTGATCATAAAACATGACTGTAGGTAAAGTCCCAATAGCATTTAGTAACTGCAGTCATTTAACTCAGTGCTTAATTTACAAGAAAGACTTGTAAACATAGGTATTTTCAAGCAGGTACCATTTTTATTGCAATTCTCTATCAGAGGTGAACACACTTTCTCGAATGCATTTAAATATGTATTCTTTCACATGCTGAAAGGGAATTTGGCATTTCAGTTTTTATCTTAGTGAACCATGATGTCATGGAATATGACTTGAAAGTCCATAGACACTTTAGCTTACTATAAAAAGTTGAATATGGGTTGAAAAAAGTTACGTTTTTTTTTTTTTCATATTATTTCGAGGTGCCAATAACGTGGCACGTGTTTTTCCTAAAACATATATGTATTTCTTTGTGATGCATTGCTTTTTTCTCCACATTAATCTGTTTTTAGTTAAAGAGGGATTATTTTCTTTCATTTTCAGTGGTAGACTAACATTAAATACTGAAAAGACAATTTTTATAGTCATCTTTACCAGGGGCCAACAGCAATGCCATCACACAGAGCAACGCCACACTGCATAGAATCACTGCAGTGTGTGTCCATGTGGAAAGGCTAACAAATGTGTATCTACTAACGGGATATGTTACTGTATGTGGTGAGACGTTTTCTTTCAGGCAAAAGACTCATGGCCCATGCATAACTGGAAGCCACTCTAACCCATGCATTTCATGTGCTGTCATGAATGAAAGTGATTTCCATACCTGTCTGAGCAAGGTATCCGGTGATCACTGCAGAAATGAAGAAGCGTGCAGTTGGATGAGGTCGCATGGTTGAGATCTGCCAACCAGGATGTGTGACACACCAGGGAGAACTGATATGAACTGAATGAAATAAATTGGAATTTCTTTTGACACTGATTGGAAACCATTTAAGGATAGGTGAAAATAAATCTGTTCTCAGCAATACTGAATGCAAATGGAAACATCACTCCTAAAACATTTTAAACCAGACCTGACAGCAAATGAGTATTTGAGTAAGCCAGGTTTGGAATGGGTTAAAACGATCCTGTCGAAGGTGCAAGCCGAAACGTTGGTCAAATAAATGAAAGCATATGTAAGTTTTGAGTGTGCCATGACACGTTTTGTCTTGAAGTATCCTCAAACCGTCATATGCATCTCACAAGGTGTGCGCTTACAATATATATATAAAAAAGGATCCCTCATGTCACCTTCATGCGTTACCTTAGGTAAGACGTACCTGAAAAACTGGTTTACCATCTGGGTACTTTTGAATCAGACACAAAAATCAGACAGTGGTTATATTTTATCCTAATTATCCTAGTTACAACTGTAGTGTGATTAGTCATACACCCATTTGTGGTCGCAGGATTTAAGTCCAGTTGTGATGCCAAAAGTGTTGGTGAAGTGTTGACTAAAGTTGCTGGAAATCGCAGCACTTGTGACTTGATGTTAGTCTTCTCCTTTATTTATTTATTTATTTATTTAACTTTGTTAGCGGTTACCTTAAAGCTTCCTTACACAATCAAGACAATTAACATACACAGTCAAGACATGCAAGATCTGAAGAAGATGAGACGAAGCAGAACAGATCTGTGCTCCAGACCTTGGCCCCAAAGAGAGCACATCATGTACACGCAGACAGAGAACACAGACACTTCCTGCTGCTAACATTTACAGAGACTCACAGTGTGGAACATCCTCTACAGCTTAGGACCAAAAAAAAAGAAATAGAAAATCTATGCTAACAGTGGTTATGCCTCTGCATGATAAACAGAGTAGTGTTCCAGTTAGAATTAAGCTTGTTCCACAGCCAGTGTGATGTCATTGGTATTCCATTCCCAACACCACCAGCGCTATCTTCTGCTCTGTGTGGAGGACCAGGCACTGCTAACGCTGCAAGGTTCACCTGTCAATTAATTCTGAGAGAGAGAGAGAGAAAGAGAAAGAGAAAGAGAAAGAGAAAGAGAGTGTTTTGTGTGTCTCCAGAAACTGCATTACTGTAATATTGTGTGTGTGTCTGTGTGTGTGTGTGTGTGTGTGTGTGTGTGTGTGTGTGTGTGTGTGTACTGCCTTACAGTGGCTTGCAAAAAAAACACACACACACACACCAAAAAACACAAGTTCAAGCACATCTATTTTAGGAAGGTTGTTGTATATCTGTGCTCCTGTTAGATTAGTAAAAAATGAATGTGACCTACTGAATTTTATTTTTAGAGTTAGGATCATTGGCAAAAACCTGATGTCATTCAGATAGGATAAGGCTGCCAAGCTGTCAGGTGCTTCTAATAGTCCTCAGCATCACTTCATCTCATAAAAAAGTCATAAAAAGTCTGTACACAATTTTTCTTCATGACCTGCCGTTATTTTTACACTTATTTAAAAGGCCGTTTAGCTTACATGGTCCTTCTGTGTGGTTATATTTTCCTTTGGATTGGGTTGAACTTCTAGGTCTTTCTGTGTATTTAATGGAATACATCTTCTCAGATAACTATCATCCCTCGAAATAAATTCTGATAGACGTGTGGATTTCACAGCACTGCATTGTGCTGGAAAATGTGATGTGTCAGCTATAAGATTTGTTTCAACTTTCAAGTGTCAATCGTCAATAGCACTTTGGTGATAGATGATTCATTAGTGTGTGGTTGAATTTTTGAATTACAAATGCCAAAATGGAAATTGCAAATAACTTTATCCTACTCATGAAGTCCTTCAACTAAATCAGTGGTCTTATAATCCATCTCTACAAGCAGTAAGGGTTTCCCATGACCTCATGTTAAACACACACACACACACACACACATAGACCAGTTCCACACCACTACTCTGCATCTTAATGCATATAATGCTGGCTTTGCATTTTATTCACACAGATTCGTCTCTCTGCCTGCTTCTTTCTCTCTCCATAGACAACTGCATACTATTGAAAAGAGGAAATGTATTTGCATGTGTGTGTGTGTGTGTGTGTGTGTGTGTGTGTGTGTGCGCGTCTGGGGTTAAAACAGCACATCTACCTTAATCTGTTCTAGACAGCATTATATGTCATTATGAGACAGAGAGCGAGAGAGTGAGTGTGTGTGTTTGTATATTTGTGTGTGTGTGTGGGGGGGGGGGGTGAGAAAGAATGAGAGAGAGATTCTCTTTCAAGTGTCTGTTATAAAGTAGTTGGAGCTGAGAAGAGAAGAGTCTCCTGTCTTCTGTTAAAGGTCAACAACAAGTGGTGGTACAATCCCAGAGGACCTTCAGAGGACTCTTCCCATCTCAATTATTTCTCTCTCGCTCTCTCATGTATAGAAACACACACACACACACACAGCAAGTGGTGTTACAATCCCAGAGGACCTTTGGAGGACTCTTCCCATCTCTATTATCTCTCTCTCTCATCCTCTCTGTAGGTCTTCGTCTCTCACATATAGACTCACACAGAGAAACACACACATGCACACACACTCCACATGTGCATGCGCACGAACTGTCTATCCTCACTCTCTGTGTATTTTAGTTCCTTCCCAACCTCCTCCCTGTTTTTTTCTCATGTCTCTCACTTCTCTCACTTCTCTCACCCCTTTCTCACCCTTCTTTTCTGTTCTCTCTATCATCCCACCTTCAGCCATATCTTTATTTATTTTTAAAGAAGCTCTTTTCATGCGTTTATGACAGATTTCCTTAATTATATATTCATGTATCAATGTTGGCTTGCAAGCATGGCATGCTATATTAAGTGGTTCCATTCCATTATATTTACTTACTCAATTATATTTGGCGCTTTACAGAAAGGAGCATCCAAGAGCAACAGGGGCAAGGAAAAACTCCCTTGTGGTAGTTAGTAAGAAGCCTTGGGCAAATCCACAGCTCAAGGGGTCAACCCAACTACCAGGAGTCATGCAGGAAAAGTACAATCAGTAGTTACCATGATGGACAACAATTTACATTGCTCATTTTTTCAAAAATAAGTCATTGTATTTTTACAAAAGATCACAAAACAAGCTTTCAAATGATATCTGTATCTAAATATTGACCAACAAACTATGGAGATAGTGGAGTTTAAAGTGGGAAGATTTGTTGCTGTGAAGTTTACTGTTGCTGTGACTCCTACCATTCATTTTATTTGGGTGCTGCTATGATGAACATTACGTCTCTGAACTTGTTATAAGACATTATGTGCTAGCTGCAGGGTGCGATTTGTAATCGGTCGGTAATCTCGCGAACGTCCCCATGCACATAAATACATTGTTTCTGCATTCTACCCGGAACTAATAAAATACGAGGGAAAAATTTCATCGCTGTTAATGGGCCAGACATGTGTTCGTTCCCTGCGCAGAGGTTCGCAAAGATGTGGATAAAAGGAGGACGACACGCTGCAGATGACGCACCAACAGGAAAACCAAAAAGGCCACATGAAATCCGACATCAGAGCAAACTGTTTATTTAGTTTTATAATTAGTTACTTTGACATAACATGTGAAATCATATTTTATGACATGTGAAATCATTATTGTTACGTTTTACCAATCCCATTAGGCTAATGTTCTTCTGCCAATCCTCTGACATGTTTGCGTGATCAGACCTTATCCACGGTTCTGAAGCCCAAATAAGCCATCACATCGTGGCCGGCACAGAAAATGAAATGTGACAAACAATTAATATATGTCTGTGAATGACATTGAATTGACAATTAAATCAGTGTTTTCAGTTAAGCCCACATTGACATAGTCATGAGTTAATGATGAATCTATCATGAATTTCTCTGTAATCACTTTGAATAATACCTTAGTAATGTTGGAATGCTTCTTAAGGATTAAACTGTGTATCATTACTATAGTGTTTATAGTGTTATTATAGTAGAGCTGGCACAGTTTCTAGTTGATTGGCATACTTGGCTAACTTTAGAGGATAGCTTAACAACAGTACTTAGGTTTTGTTAAATAATAATAATAATAATAATACATTTTATTTATAGAGCCCATCACAGGATCTCAAAGGGCTACAGGTTAAAAAAAAAAAAACATTGATACCGACAATGTTCACATTCTTTTGCTGTCCTGTTGTCATTTTTTGATGCCTTAACCTAAAAATACCACACCTTCCATGTAGGAGACTTTGATAAAATTTTACCTCCTGAAACAGAGAGCGATTAAAGCTGAGAAGTTGCCAATGGCATGATCTACACTGTCAGAGGGCAGAGAGGTGAGTTTCAGCGTGTGGTGGTTTGCACCTCTGGTTCCTTTTGTCCTCCTCTACCCAGTTTGTGTAATATAAAATCAGTAGCTGAATCTCAGTCTTCTTTGAGACCTAAGTGCTGATCTCTCACAGACTTAACTAATTCACGCTGTTAAGTGATTGAGTTTGCGAGGCTGTGAGTGCTCACCTGCTGTCTGCATGATTGGGCCACCACGTGTGGCAAGTTGTTCAATTAAAAACGCAAAAGTCACGTTGCTAAAACATTTCCGTTTTCTAGCAATTGTTTACAGACTGTGGGTAATTCCCTTTATCAAAGTGTGCACTGCATGCAATGCCGACTTTAAGAAAGGGTTCAGAAAGGGTGCAACCAAGTCCTTACACACTTCATATTTTAACAGCAGAACTACCTTATGCCCTCACTAACTCACTATCCTAACGTCTGTTTTGTTCTGCAGAGCACTAGTTGTGTCTGTGGTATAGCATTTACATTATTGCATTTAGCAGACACTTTTATGCAAAGCAACTCACATATTTTGTCAATTACATCAGGGCCAGTCTCCCTTAGAGCAACTTAGGGCTAGGTGCCTTGCTCAAGGGCACAACGGTGGCAGCCAGGATTCAAACCCATAATTTTCCAGGCTACTTGCTTGCTAGCTAGGTTCCTTAACCACTACGCCACCACCGCCCTATAGCATATCTAAGCTCTCTGCAGGGCCAATACCCTCACACTAAGCAGAGCACAGGCCACTCTAGAGCGAATCTAATGGTGGAGAAGTGAGACCTGCCAAACCCTGAAGGACAAATTGTGGTGGAAGGGGACCATATATATCTACAGCACAACCTACCCCCCCACAGCCTTTAGACTTAGGAAGAGAAGACAGAGAGTTAAAAGGGTTTATGGAGGGTCAGGGCATTCTCTCTCTCTCTGTCTCTCTCTCTCTCTCTCTCTCTTTCTCTACCTGCCTTGTTTTCTTTCATTCTCTCTGGCCCTGTGGCTTTGTCTGTTTGTATATGTCCATGATATGGTGGCCTGATTCAACTGCCCAAGAGGAGGTTGTGTAAGTGTGTGTCATTGTGTGTGTGTGTATGTCTATGCGTGTATGTGTACACAGGTGATACAATTCTTTGGGAAGGGACGTTATCACCTGGTGATAGAGATGTACCCTAGAGGCAAAAGCTGGCTGTGATCATGCCAAGAAAAGGTCACAAAAAATGCCACACACACTCTGTCTCTAGGGCAGACAGCCATCTGTACATACCACACACTCACACGCGCATACCATCTCACACAAAGACAAACACACACACACACACACACACACACACTATCCTAATGTGAAATAAATTTGCAAACAAAAATGCCAATGTCACCAAGTGCAAGTGAACACACACACTCCTTCTTTGTAGTTGAATCGACATGCCTGTTTGGACACATCAGCACATTCAGAAGTGGCCTCCTGAGAGAGAAGCAGAAAGCATCTGCTTCAGCAAAGTACCCTGCACATGCACACATATACACACACAACAGCACATGCACACGTGTGTGTGTGTGTGTGTGTGTGTGTGTGCGCGCACGCCTGCTTGTGTGTCTCTAAGAGGGGGTAAACAGTTGCTCTTTTCAAATAATTTTCAGAGTCCTTTTATGTATATGGTATGGTACTGTCCAAAATAACAGCAGCAACAACTTGCATTTATTTATATGGCACCCAAAACGATACAATGAAGTGGGAAGAGGAGGAACCTCACCAAGCACCATTAATGGATAGCACCCATCTGGCTAATAAACAGCAGCTAGTATGTCAGAACACGGTTTGAGGTGGAGAGAGAATGAATGAACCAACACACTGGGTTGGGGGATGATTAGGGAACAAACTGAACTCATGAATTTAGCGAGAACACCATGGAACCCTGTACTTTTTGCTTAGAGTGTTTATTATATGTACTGTGCTTTTCACTGTAAACGTGTGTGTGTGTGAGTGTGTGTGTGAGGGAGGGAGAGAGAGCTAGAATATGTGTTTTCCCATGAGTCTTGACCCTATGCTTTTATTTTGTGTGTGTTTCTGTGTATTTCTTTATATATGGACATACTATGCACTGTGTGTGTGTGTGTTTGTATTTACATGCATGGTCACACTACTTTACTGTGCTGCACTGTGTACTGTACGGTACTGTAACTCTGTTATATTGAGCATAAAGCTCATAACAAGGTTACAGTCTGGCTTCTCCCACTGGGTGATGCTAATGGGAGATGCTAGGCTGCCATTCAGCTAGTCCTCTAGCCCACTCAAGAGCAGGTTTAACAGACACTGATTAGCCCAAAGCATCATTGCACCATTATGCAAATGCCGTATATTGCCACTGCTGATGGGTATGCCATGCCTAATTGGCATCTCATTGCAAATAAAACTACTGCAGTCTCATATCTATGACTGCTATTAAGTAAAGATATAAAGTGCTTTGGAGGTGATATGCTACAAAGATGATGATTATTTGTTATGATGACAATGTATAAACTTATATATCTAAATCAAACTAAGTTGACTAAATTAACTTAAATGTATACGTCTACATTTTATGATGACAATGGTGATGATTGGGATGATTATTCTTGTTATTCATGTTGCCTCTAAAGCATATGGTGTGTGTGAGATTGGGGCTGGTCTGGTGCCAAGCTTAACTGTATTATTGGCTTGAGTGGTTAGACTTCATTAAACACAGCATCACTTTCTTAATAGAGAGAGGGAGTAAAAGAGAGAGAGGGGAACAAGAATACTTATCTGTAGTATCCATCAGTGGGACAGTGCCAGGATGTTCTCACAGAACGCCTCTTGTTCAATCAGAAATGAAATTGCTTTCCCGCATCTAACTGCAGTCTAAATTAACATTACTCCACAATGCTGTACCGTCACTGCATACCCCATTTGCCTGACAAACCAGTCAGGTATCATCTGTGTGGCCCTGGGTTTGCCCCTAGAGCCATGCTTTGCTGACACAGATTATGTGAACAGCCCAGCACAGGAGAGGGGAACATTCCTGCCAAGTCAGCGCAGGTTAGTGAAGGCCAAGTCCCTGAGACGGAGACACTGACATAATCCGCTGCATACACATCCCTATCTCTCTCTCTCTCTGTCTCTATCTCAAAAAAAGAATACTTATGACCTAAACTTATATACCTAAATCAAACTAAAATGACTAAATTAACTTAATTGGATATGTCTACATTTGAGACACAGTCTCTCTCTCTCCGTGTCTTTCTCTCTCTGTCTCTCTCTCACTCTCCCATTGTACTGTTGTGGACTGGGGGAACTGTACTGTCAGCAATGGTTAAAGGATTTCATAGAAGCATCTCTGTATTATGCCTGTTGAGGTTTAATGCACAAAACATATTCTCTAAATAGCTAAATAGCTGAACCACACACGCCACATTCCAATGTCCTCCCTAAGCCTCAAGCCCTTAACCCTCATATCAGACACTTAACTGATGATTTATTAGTTTTGTGATTGGCTTATTCATGCCAGTTAACTGAAAATAATTGGTTTGTGATTGGCTGATTCATACCACTTAATTGATGATTAGTTTGGTGTTTGGCTGATTCATGCCAGTTAACTGACAATAATTAGTTTTGTAGTAAGAAGTTAAGTCTTTAAGGGTTCACGGCTTAGTGTTAAGGGGGGGCACTGGGATATTGGGAGGAAAAGACACAGCAATCTCATGTTGCAGAAGCAAGGACACCTGAGAACTTTCTGTACCATGAGGAAGATGGCTGCAGCAAGAACAGTCACCACTTAATCAATACTCCTCTGAATCAGCCCTATGTTCCCAGGGCCCAGTGCTCCCAAGGACATTCATTATGGTGTATTGTAGATAATAGAGTCTGGTAGAGTTGTTTTACCACAGAGACAGGAGAGACTGACCGACAATGGCACAGAACATAGACCTGTGCACAAGATCAGATTACATGGCTGAATGCACTGGCTGAATGCAATTATAACTGTGGTTAAACAGACAATTCAAAGGAAGTAATTATAGTCTAATTAAAGTCTAACTCGGCATACAATAAACACATTATGATCTTTGGTTTCATAAAGTGTGTGCGAGATACCAAACAGTTTAATAGGAGGAGACATCACTTAGTCCTCCCATAGAAATGGATTGTGGCCGTTTGTAACGTAAAAATGGCGGAGGTGAGAAATTGGAAGTCCTGCCTTACTGCGAAAGTAGCCAATCACATTGTTGCACGCAGCATGACTGACTTGTTAGCCTTTGGTTTACCATCTCCATTACCATGGTGATGGCCATGCTGCAAATGTTGGAGCAGGTTGTAAGATCAGACAGAGACCCAAATGCAGATCGGTCCAGGAAATGTATTTAGTGCAGGCTCAGGAGACAGATACAGTTCAGGTAAAAAGAGAAAGCACAAGAGATCCCACGGTCCAAGTCAACAGGCAGAACACCACAAGTAGTCCAATAAAAATTTCCAAAGCAGAGTTCAGGGAAAAACACAAAAATATCTGTCAAACAAAAAGCACCAGTTAGGTATCATTCGGGCAAAAAGGAGAAAGCACAGGAGATCTTACAGTCCAAGTCAGTAGTCAGAACAACACAAGAAACCCAATAAAAAATTTTCCCAAGCACAGTTTAGGGAAAAAAAACACCAAAACATCCATTGAACCCAAAGTACAAGGGCAAAAAACAAAGACGGAGCAAGGAGCAACAAAACTCACAAACAGGCAGGCTAAACAAGGTAAATTCTTCGTTACACGAGGAACCCGGTCAGACAATCACACAAAGAACAAAGAACAGACTAGGGCTTAAATAAGGAACAGGAACACCGGGACAAAACAGGAGGCAGCTGACACTCATTACGAGGGGACAGGATCATGGGACACAGGTGTGGAGTAGGGGAGGAGAAAGGGGCAGGGCAGGCAAACAAAACAAAAGCACATGGACAAGAACACAAACAGACAAAGAAACAGCAATACAGCGACTGCCCAGCAGGGCGGCCAAGGTCCCAGGGAGCAAAACCCTAACACAGGCGTAGTGAGCAAATTGGCATTTTAAATGGTCTTTCTTTATCTTTATTTGATGAAACTACGGGTAGATTTTGACATTGTTCAATTCAGATTTAAACAAGGATTCACACATTGGAATACCACCTGCTGTCACATCTGTATATTGCCCTTTATATTGAATCTATATAGCACATCTGTATATTACCCTCATTATGTCTTCACCTTACATGTATATTGCTCTTCTGCCTAATTATTATTCTGCCCATTTATTATTACTACTCTTATCTGAATATAATTTGCTCTTTAACTGTACATATTGCATATACTGTATATACTGCGCTTGCTGCTCTTTGCACTTCTGATTAGATGCCAAACCGCATTTTGTTACCAATATTTATACATGAGTAATGACAATAAAGTTGAATCTAATCTAATCTAATCTGTCAGTATGCTAGATTTCTAGGGTTTCTGGGGTAGTCTTGTAGCCTGACAAACCAGACTGTAACATCAAATAGTATAGTCTGGCTATGACTGATAGACTGGACTCAATCCAAGGGGCAGAATCAGCAGTTGTTTTTTAAACTGCCTCGGCACACAATAAGTAGCCTGATAAGCTACCTAGGACAATGTCTAGGTGACTCCCTACAAGGGTAGAGCGATGTGATTGGTCTGACCACACCTGGGAGAACTGCTAATAGTTTGTTTCTAGACATACCTGCATAACAAAATCATTTGCAACTGCTAGGCTTGGTCTAGATCCTAGAGCTAGTATCTTGGGGATTTCCATGTGGAGCTTCTCTCATATGAAAAAACTCTTCATTGGTGGAAAGTTTCTCAAAACTGAACAGGTTGCTTGATGCCAGAAAATAATTTTGAAAGCTAATAGCCTGAAAAGCATTACTTTTTCTCTCTAAACTTCTTTGCTAGATAGATAGTGAAACACTCGCAGTCTCTTTCATGGAGAAAAGCCAAACGCCACCCCTTGAGGAGATGTTTTTTTCTTTTCTTTCCTTTCCTTTCTTTCTTTCTTTCTCTCTCTCATCCTCTGCCCTGGCTTCTTTTTTTTTCTTTTAATGTTTGCCTTCCAAAGAAACCTGTTTCAGCTACAAGCCATTAACCATAGCAGTGCAGCTGAGAGAGCGAGGGCATCTACTCTGTCAAAGCGAATGGTCCCTTCAGCGTCTGCGGCGTTCAGTGCTTAAGGCTGCTTTTCTGTGTTAGTTATCATAGACACACTGGTGAGGAGATTTAGCCAATGCTAAAGGAGTGAAGCTTGCTAGTGGTTAGCGCTGTGTGGAGATTATACCCAGTGTGTATGTGTGAGTCAGTGTCTATGCCTGTGTTAGCGAGTGAGAAAGAGAGAGAGAGAGTACAGACTGGTGAGGAGTTTTAGCCCAGGGCCACATGAAAGAGTGAAGCTATGCCTAGAGATCAGAGAAATAATGAGACAGATCCTAAATTATTACAAATAAGGATTATTTGTTATAAATAAAGATACATTGGATACACTGATGATGAGATTTAAACCCTATCATACAGTAAACCTGGCTAAAGCTGTAAATAGACTACTGACCATTGGTGACTTCTTACTGATCACGGTGATCATGGTGTGTGTGTGTGTGTGTTTGTGTGTACGTTTCCTGTTTGTCCGAATGTGTAAGGAAACTTTGAGATGAATTACACTATTTTTCACTATTTCTCCCCAGCATATGATTGCAGTGTGTTGCACACACACGCATGCACACACACTCACACATGTGTACAGTGAAACACACTCTCCCTCCAAGAACATGCATGGGCACACATGAATATACAATTAGTAATTGCATTCATGTAACCAACCTAAACCCAGACACAACTAAACTCTAAATTCTAATTAAAAACATAGTGTCTTACATAACATTTGATCACTGTGTGCAGTAAGAGCAGCTCGGGACAGAGACCCCTGCCCTTGGTAACACAAGTAGCCCACACTAGACACACACCAGTGCCTGAGGTATGGGCTATTTGAGTGTCTGTCCAAAGGGGCAATGTGTGTGGATGTACATCTGCTTGTTTTCTTAATTAGCATATTCAGCAGTGTTGCTGACAGTATCATCATCATTGTCATCATCATCAGTACCATTGTTGTTGTCATTGTCGTCATCATCATTGTGGTCATTATCATGTGTGGTTACTGATGCCGGTCTAATTTGGCCTTCGCTCCATGACTGCTGGTGTAGATTACATAATGGGCAGACTAATGTGGCTGGATGCAGAGTCAGAGTGGGGGAAGTGTTTTTGTCTGGGTCCCCCTGAGAGAGTGTGCGTGATTTGGTTGTGCTTGAGTGTGTGAGTGTGTCTGTGTGTGTGTGTGTGTACATGCAAGCTCATCTCATTGAACAAATAAACAGGTCTACGTAAATACAATACCTAGCCAACCATGAAGTAGAAGATGAGGAGAAAGAGGGTTCTTGGATAAGAATGACATAGACCTTTGAGTTTCGGTGTAAGTGAGTGTATGTATGTATGTGTGTGTGTGTGTGTGTGTGTGCCCGTACACAGACACTTGCCCATGCTTGTGGTGTCGGGGAGTATGCAGGCCTGCAGGGAGAGAGATGAGTGTTTACCAGCGTGAAAGAAAAATTGAGAGCAGAAATTGGACCTTTTGGGTCCTATTAGTCCTCACTAAATCATGTGCCACACACACACACACACACACACACACACACAGAGACACACACAGAGACACAACACCACAACCACCTTCAAGCTGACAGCAGTGACAGAAAGTTTCGCTTTCATAAATTAATCATCTTAAGAAAGTAGAAGGTGAAGCCCTGTTCATTTTAAGTATGCCAAAAAACCCCCACAAAATCATGTGCCCCTCACCTTTGCATTCTTGTTCCTTCTCGACATAAAAAGCTGACAGGTGAGACAGAGAGATAGTTTAGTTTTCATAAATTAGCTACCTTGAAAAAAAGGATATAGGTGAGTCTTTGCTCATTAAAGTGAAAAGGATGAAAAAGAATTCAGGGCACACATTCAGAGAGCTAATGAACAGTATTTGCAATACGGATGATAAAAAACCTTACAACCCCTCCTTGCCTGGAAGTTCAGGAAGTGTGTGCGAGTCCTGTTTGAGATGGAGAGCATGATGGGAACACATTCTACACATTTATGAAGAGAGACTGTTAAAGTGTATGAATACTAAATGCTTTTTTTCTGACCCTAACAGCCTAGTCTTCAGGACATTTGAGAAACCCAAGGGGGAACACTGTGACAGCGCGAGCAGAAACAAAACAGAATTTTCCAGATTCAAATGAGTATGAGAAACAGAATTATCATAATTGGGATGGAACGAAGGGGAATTATCAGAGCGAAGGCCAGCAGACCGTGTTTAATTAGTTGTTCTAATATGAATACTAAAAGCATCATTCAACATGGATTGACCCCACATTTCATGGCTTTGCACCAATAGCCATAATTCTCTTGTGACATTCTTCATGTCATATTTCCTTCACCTATGATTCTTAATCATCTTATGATTTCAATGTATTGATGTGACAATCTGATAGACATCACATTAGTAGTGGGCAAAAAGCTCAGTGGAGTAGTGGAGCTGTGGGTGTTGGGAACACAGATGTTCACGTTCAGCAAACAGCAGCACAGAGGCTCCGCTCGTCTCACAGCGAGACGAGGTTGCGACTGACGAGCATCGCGAAAGATCACAAATCAAAAACAGCGTGAGCAGCCATCTCTGGGGAAACTTCAAGTAAAGTTGACTGGCTGACTGATTAGCAGACGCTTTTATCCAAAGCGACACAGACAACATGGGATTTGGGCGCTGCTCCACCGCACCCACTCAGATGAGCGAGAAATTTGTAGCAAGAAAAGTACAGTTAAGAGTGATTCAGTTAAGAGTGCTATGGCCCATATTGGCCAGTGCACAGATAAGGCAGGATACCGTATTTTATGTCCGGTAAGGGCAGAGCTCCTGCCATCTGATGGGTCATTATAATTGTCAGTCTTTACACAGTATGTCTTGCTTTAAATTATTGTCAAGAGTCAAGGGCGTCTAATCACAGGATAGCTGTTTTTGAAGAGTCCAACTGATCAGTCCGTGCTGATCACGTCAGTCTCTGCTGATGAAACAGTACTCAGATGTATGGATCCATAGATCTCAAAAACAGACCTGCACTACACCTGCACTATGAACACACACACACACACACACACACACACACACATTCATGAGAGAGGCATATCTTCAAAATGCTTGAGTGACACCCAGCCCCATATAGACTGACAGCCTCTCGTCCTTCAGGATAGCCACATCAATATTGAATGTGTGCTGTGCACTGACTGGCATCAAAACACAGCAGAGTGAGTGCATCCTGACAGCAGCAATACAATTCCATTACAGTGAGACTCCAAGGTAGGTCTGAGGTCAGCTGAACACTTCTTGGAGAGAGAGGGAGAGAGAAAGAGAGAGGGAGGTGGCAAGAGGAGGTGTTAACTCAGTGTTGTTTGGGTTTGTTTTGGGTCTGTTGTTGAGATTATTTAACCTGTTTGACGTTGTTTTGAAAGTAGGGCATAACACAACATGCCTATGGTGAGGTGGTGAACTGTTTTATTTTTTGCACAGGGTGTGTATTTGATACACAAGTTAGCTTGTGTATCATCAGCTTTTAACATAAATTAGATTGCATTTAAAGGGGAACTCCGGCACACACCGGCGAGGCTATATGCCACTTTCTAACCCCAGTGCGACAAAGCCATGAACCTTATGAATAAAACGCTATGCCTGGTTAACTGTCTGGTGGTAAAGAAATGTTATAGAACTTTTTAAGCAGACTGTAACGTTGATTTCCACTGCGCTTATGAAAGCCCCAAAGAGTCAACTGACGAATTTGTTTCTAATCCCATTTACGAATTAGTTTTGTTTTTCTCAAAAAGCTAAGATTCAGTATCTAAATCATCACAACAATATCAATGAGCTCATCCTTTCAAATTACACTGACACAGAGTTTCCTTGCCCCCTCTAATTAGCACTAACTGTCGTTTCACTACTCTGTCCTTGCTGTTTGTTACACCTCCTACCGGTAGCACTTAGTGAGATCGAGCTGATGAACAGGGTTGATTTACGCCAGACTTTTCCTTTAAGTACTTGTATTTCAGGTAACAGGGACTATCAATGGGATAAATTTTATAACAGAAACACAGGAGGGAGAAAAAATGAGAATTGACTTTATCAGCATAGCCAGCCACTGACAGCGTGTCCAAGGATGCTGGTAATCTTATCGACCAAAATGTTGGTGATATGATATCAGCAGAAACATCTGTCACCCCCTATGGACTCTGCGGAGAGAGATGACCACTATGGTCGAGCAGATTTATTTTATATTATATTTATTTATTTTATTTATTTATTTTCATGCTAGCCAGGCTCCTTAACTACGATACCACCACTACCCCCCACACCACCCCTCCTGCCATAGACTGTATAATGCCAGCATTCACAAGAGGCATACAACATGACTGGCACTGATAGCATGTCTATACATATCAGATAATCCTATCGACAGAAGCATCCTTGAGAATCAAAGGGAATGAATAGTCAGCAATAGTCATCTGACCGTCGTGGGGCACAATTAGAGATCAAAACCTTTTCCTCAACTCCAGTTCAGCCCGTGCCCGGGCATATATGATAAAATCAGACATACTGTAGAACCAGGTGAATTTTTTAACTGTCAGTTCAGTATAGCTCTCCATCTGCAGAGCCTACCACATACATAGAGTATTCACTCCAGCTAGTCATTGAATGTGCTGTGACTCCTCTGTCAGATAAACCAGCTAATTAGTGAAATGATATACATATAACATATGTTAAATGCAGTTAAATGAGTATTATAACTTTTATCACATGACATTTTGCCATACCAGGTGGTAAATGAACTGCATTTATACAGCGCTTTTCCACTCCTACAAGCATTCAAAGCACTTCACAGTTTTTGTCTTGCTTGAGGACACTTTGACAGGGTCAGGAGGAGCTGAGGCTTAAACCTGCAACCCTCCAGTTGCCTGTGCCACCATTGGCCATTACCAGAGCCTCCATCCATACATAATGCACTACAACCCAGAGAGACCAACCCTGAGTTCTCAAGAACGCTATTAGTTCCAAGGAGCTGTCAGAAGTTCAGTGAAAATGAGATTGATTGCCAGGAGGACCAAGTTATATGATGGATTTATTGTGCTGCTGCACAATCAAAAAGGACCTTCTGCTTCTGCTTTCTATATTTAGAGAAAGGGAGCAAAGGGAGATACATAAGAAAGACAGGATGGAGGGTGGGATAGAGAAAGAGAAGTGAAAGGATGATGCTAATGTGACTGGACAGGCCAGAGGAACATGAGTGTGTGGCGGGGGGTCTAGAAGGGTGGAACAATTTTCAGAGGGGGGTTAGAGGAGCAAAATGTTAAAAATAGACACCTCGTCACCCCTTATGACTAAGCCCTGCTTTGTCTGAAATAGCAGAGAAGTTCAGGGTCAGAGAAGATGTCTCTCATACTCACACACTCTGTGTCTCTCATACTCTTGCCTGGTCTCTCATACTCACACACTCTGCACAGAGACGGTCTCTCATACTCACACAAAGAGCAAGAGGTCTCTCATACTCACACACTCTGCAGCGAGTAAGACAGGTCTCTCATACTCACACACTCTGACAGAGCAAGAGTAAGACAGGTCTCTCATACTCACACACTCTGACAGAGCAAGAGTAAGACAGGTCTCTCATACTCACACACTCTGACAGAGCAAGAGTAAGACAGGTCTCTCATACTCACACACTCTGACAGAGCAAGAGTAAGACAGGTCTCTCATACTCACACACTCTGACAGAGCAAGAGTAAGACAGGTCTCTCATACTCACACACTCTGACAGAGCAAGAGTAAGACAGGTCTCTCATCCCTTGACAGAGCAAGAGTGCGGTCTCTCACTCACACACTCTGAAGGAAGAAAGACAGGTCTCTCATACTCACACACTCTGAGAGCAAGAGTAGTCCTTCAAATCTGAAGGAAGAGTAAAAGGTCTCTCAACTCACACACTCTGGCTAAGACAGGTCTCTCATCCCTTTGAGAGAGAGAGAGAAATAAGGAATAAAACAAACAGGCTTGAGAGAGAGAGAGAGAGCATAACATGTTACACTAGCGTGAATCTTTTTTAGCCTTAACACATCCCACCCTGAAGCACACACCCCAGCAGTGACGTCCATGGGGACAGTTGTGTGTGTGTGTGTGCGTGTGTGTGTGTGTGCATGTGTGTGTGTGTGTGTGCATGTCTGTGTGTGTGTGTGTGTGTGTGTGTGTGTGTGTGTGTGCATGTGTGTGTGTGTGTGTGTGTGTGTGTGTGTGTGTGTGTGTGTGTGTGTGTGTGTGTGTGTGTGTGTGTGTGTGTGTGTGTGTGTGTGTGTGTGTGTGTGTGTGTGTAGAGGGAGAGTCATAAGTAAAAGACAGACTTGTGTGTTTGGCACATGTAGCGGAAATGTATACAATACATAAACAGGCTATCCCTCATATGCATTCAAACACAGTGCATTCAGATAGACTGCCACCATCTAACAAACTACACACAAACCACTGTATGAACCATAATACACAGGGGGGACACATTCATATTGGCTCCTTGGAAGAAGTATGCATACAGTATATAAGGTACAATTCCAGGGTAGCACTAAAGAGGTTTTACCTCAGGCTAACTTGCTGCACAGGAGGCTTTGACGGACAGCGAGAACAAATACATTCTTGAAGTGGCAGAGTCTGAGCTGGGTGGGTGTGGGGTGGAGTGGAGTGGGATGGGGGGGCTTTATATCATTGACCCGGTTGACCCGGAGGACATAGGTACTAAGGGTGGGTCAGAAATCATTGTCTTTTTTATACAGTTTAGCATCTAATTAGAAGTGCAAATAGCGGAGCAAGTGCAATATGTACAGTATGTGCAGTATATACAGTTAAGAGCAGTTAACAGATAAGGGTGTAAATATGGGAATATATATGTGCAGATTATGTACAAATAAATTATGGTGGGAATAGTTATGTGCAGATTAGGTACAAATACGTTACGTGAGCAGTTATTTACAGATATGGCAGTGTGAAAAATTATCATCTCTCTGTGTGTGTATGTGTGTGTTTGTGTTTGTGTGTGTGGTAGTGTAAAGATCTGGGCATACCACTATACTAAGCTGAGACTCCCACAGGACGCTATCAGCGAAATAATACGTCCAGCCTTCAAAGGAAGTGTAGGCCTAATGTGTCAATCTATGTCAGACTCTAGTGAGGACACTCACAATACTGCTGGCTGCCTCATCAGGGAGTCTCAGATGCTTTGTATGCAGGCTGGGAAGAGATCAATCAGCAGTGCGGGCCTACATCCAACTGGACTCAACTTACGCCAAGCTTCTATTTGCACTTCATCAGATCGGGAGCCATTGGCACTTTACTGTAGAGGCTGAGCTTGAGAGTATAGTCAGGGGCCAGAGAGGGTAAAAACAGAGTGAGACGCACAAACATTCGTTAAGTTCGGTGTTCTACTTTTGTCCCTGTTATCCAATTATCCCGTTATGCAGACCAAAGTTGACCCCTCATACACTAATACAGAAGATCATTGAAAAGTTTATATTGTGACGTTATGTGACACTCCCACTTATGCAGACCAAACTATTCACGTTTGTTCCCATTGTAACATTGTTCCCATTGTGATGGATTATGTTGCTCTATCTTGGTCAGTATTCAATGATCTTTGGTATAACTTTATGTGAATCAGGCATTCAACCTTTACTTAAAACAACACACATCGCAAAGCTATCCCCAAGACAAGACAGGTTAGTCCAGGCTCAGGTATAAAGTGGCTTGTGTTAGCTTCCTCTAACCTGGTGGACCTCAAGAGTCTGTATAGTCTTGGTAGACATACCTGGTGGTGGGTGGGCACTTTTTTTTGTTTGAGCCTTTTCCTTCTGCCTTCAATTTCTGTCTGCTGATTGGTTGCAGGAAAATCTAGTTGGGGAAACTGAAGCCTTAGGACAGTGCACGCTGACGTAATGTATGAATACTCCTCCTGAGAGTCTCTCTTTCTGCTACTGTCATTTTCACGTCAGTGCACTGCAGCACATATACAATATTGATGCCTGCATCCTCAAGGGCATGGGCTGTCATTCTACAGCAGGAGAAGTGTGTGGGGGAGGGGTGGGGTGTTACTCCAGCATATTGCAGATACTGTTCTTCATTCATGATTTTACATGCACGTGCATGCATGCGTGTACGTTTGTAGTGTATGCATGGGCTGGTGTTTTGATTGGCACGTGGAAGTGCCCGTGGATAGCCATTTCCCAGGTAGTGTGGCTTTAGGCCAAAAGGAGCAGCGAGTCCTGCTGCAGTTAACTGGATGTTTATGCCACAGGCAACTTCCTGAAATGCCAGTGGCCAAAACACCTACTGTGGGTGTGACATTTCAATGTGTGGGCTGTGACATGATAGTGTAGACTTAGAGAGAGATACTCTGTGCTCGGTGACATCGGCAGTCTGCCGTGTGTGCTGCTGTGCTTTTGGGTGCATTTTATTGACTCCCTGGTGGCGAGTTGGACAGGATAGCCTGGGTGGTCTGGGGGAGTAATGTCAGACCACTCGAGAGAACATCTGTGCATCTGTGGTCGCAGAAGGACAGAGAGCTGGACTGATGATGCAACCATATGAAATAATGGTGCCCTCTACAGACATCATGCACTTACTGCAGGCATCCTGAAAAAGACTTCTTGGTAGAGTAATATTAACACTTTGAGGAATGTTTTTCTTTGAGATTTTGCTCTCACCCCACTGTTTCAGTTGTCCCCACCAAGGAGACAGTTCTAATACTGGCTTTATACATTTAATGTAGGATAATATTATCATAGTCTTGTCATGTTTCCTTAATCAGAATCATTGCATGTCATTGACTGAATCACAATACCCCCCCTGAAGCCCTAGGCTCAGAACCCTAAAAGACCTAACTGGCACCATGAATTGACCTCTTGATTGGCTAGTCTTTGAGGAAAACACGACATGGGATTTGGGAGAACATTAGGATTCAGCCAACGATGCCAATGTCTATCACTGGTTAATTCCTGGTAGAGAGTACCTCTTGGGATGTGTATGGCGGTTTGGACGGTGTCTTCAAACAAAGCACGCAAGCACAACAACAGCCGGAGCTGATTTCCATAGCTGCTGCTCGACACCCGTGGGGCTCAGAATTGTTTCTCCACTCAGCAGCGGGGTGTCGTCACGGATGGTTTGCTGAAAGTACATTTGTCATGTTATTTTTCCCATTTATGTTACTGGTTAATCATCACAATGTCATAAGAGAGGAGCCTAACAAGAGAACATTGGAGCTCCAACCCCCCCCACTACCACCTTGGCCAATAGGTTTCATAGTTGGGCAAACAATTATGCTTTATGCACTGAAGACCCTTTACAGTGTAATAAGTGATCAACTTTCACATCTATGATATCATCCAGATGGTCGAATCAAATGAGAAAAGAGAAACGCTTCAGGCTAATGAAAAGCATGTCCTTTGTGTCTCCTTATTACACGGTTTCACTGTCCTTGTAGTTATACCTGTACTCGATTAACAATGAAGTGGCAGAATCTCTCTCTCTCTCTGTCCTTGCCAGTATTTATTTTGTCATATATTTTCCATTGTAGTATTCTTTAACACTTTTAGGGAAACTCAAATGAAGCTGACTTCTTATTTAATCTAAAATAAATTAAAATAATTAGAGTTGAATCACACATTTCAGCTTTTTGTCTGATGAAATTAATTTGATTGATTGAAATAGTGATGTGGATTTGATGTGGTTAGATGCAACATCTTTTAGGTTAGTTTAGCTCAAAGGAGTTACTCAGCAGCAAGGGAGGTCCTCCGACACACAATAAAGGCTAGTGAGAAAAATGATCCCTCGGTTTCTTTTGTAAGTGTGTGTGTATGCATGCAATGTGTAGACCTGACCTAAATACTTCATTTTATGTGTGGTCACTGAATCCTACTGAAAGAACTACATTTCAGGTTAAAATGACAGAGACAAGAAGGCAGCAAAGAAAAATGGATAGATCAGTAAGGAACAGAATGAAAAAAGAAAGCTATAGTGAAAGGACAAGGGAAAGAGAGAGAGAGAGAGAGAATAAAGAGGGAGGCAGAGTTCCCACAGAGAAGAAAGAGTGAAAAATAATCAATGACACTGAAGTTGTTGTGAGTTCATACAGTAATCTCACCTGCAGGTTAGTAAGAAAGGTAGGCAAGGAAAGATAAATGGCGTCAAAGGACAAAAAAGGAGACAAAGTTTTGTGTGAAAACTTGTTGTGATTGACTGGACAAAGCATTTGCTGCCATGTCAAATTACACACTATTCATCAGCTCCAATCACTTCAGCACAATTCCAAATTCACACCGGCTTACTGACACTGGATAGAAGAACCCCATAAAATATATTTAAATGTCCTGCACATTGAACGTGTTTAAAGTGGACTTGGGATCATGTATTAAAACTGTATTTTTGGTGCTGCAGAAACCATAGCCATTACTGCAACACATTTGTAGACCTATCACATACATGTCCCAAATGAATGTCTTACCATGTCCACTTTGTATTACCTCACAGCAATAATCAAAGTTGAAGCTCAACCTATCTACATCAGTTTTTCATTCACGACAAGAGTAAGAAAAACAAGCAATGAAGAAAAACAAGCTATGATGACCTGTAACTAACATGCACACACATTCCTTCACCCTTTTAAAACCCATTAATGCCAGACATAGAGCTTTAAAGGGAGCCCCTCTGTTTGCATAGATAAACACTTAGCTCAACTTGAAGCACAGTGTCTGTCGGCCAACTCTGGGAAAGTAGGGCAGGCAGGGCGAGAAGGCAGTGGTGCTGTTGCTGTTACTGGGGCGTGGGACCACAGGAAGTGCCTATTGATGCTCGCTCATAGTCTAGATGCAAATCTGAGATAGCTGAATTGGAAAACATCCCACAGGCCACTTCTGTTCTGACTACTTCTGAGCACTGACGGAACATGGAAGGATATATTTCAGACAAAGCCTGTGGTATTCACAGAAGGTCTGTGCTCAGATGCAGGTCTAATACCAGAATTGTGAAGATCAGACACAATGCTGGTATTGAACACAAATGTTCCTGTAACACAAGGTGCTACCTCTAACAACACTGGGGCTCCATTTAAGATTTACAGGTGAGAATTATATTGGTATATTAGTGAGGTAAGTGTACCATGTCTGTGCACTGTAAGTTACTTTGGGTCCATTAAGCACAAGATCATTACACAAAATTAATCAGCTGTTAAAAGCAGATAAAAACATCCAATAATATAATATAATACTAAAATGAGCTTTCAGTCAGGGTGTTCAACCTCTGATATGTTTATGGACATTCTTCACACCATGTACAGTACAGATACAGAAGTGAGTAAACAAAAACACACCAACATATTCCACTCCCTTTAAAGGCACAGTCTCCGGAGAGTGGTAGCGACAGTAACACTAACCTACGGTTTGTAAACTGGACCCGTTATGTCTGAGAGGCGCATTGTTTGCCTAGGGGCCCAGTCAACAACATGTTGGGAGTTGCTAGTAGCCTTAGAGGTATGGTTCCAAAAACCAAGTCAGCAGCTTTGAAGGTCGCAATGTGTACTAACAACCTACATAACCAGTTAGCAACCATGGTTATTGGGAACACACCCCTGTGTGGTTCCACAGTTCTTACACTTTGTAGAACTAATTGAATTAGAGGAGAGACCTTGGAACTAACGGAACTAAAAAATGGAACTAACGTTGCATGACAAATGGCAAAGTCATGGTTCTAAGAAATTGTTTTTGTGAGCAAATACTAGGGAAGAAGAGGCAGACTTCTGCTGCTGTACTGACTGGTAGCATTTAATGTTGCATTCAGAATGGTCATTCTTGGCTTTGAAGGACCTTGACTAGGCTATATATCAAATGATCAACATACCTGTTGCTAATGTATTTTTTATATAATTGAGCAGAATGTTTCATCTTCGGATATGGTAGTCTCCCTTGCTATAACTTATAGCAACTCTAATTTGGCACTAATCTCAAATGTTTGATGAGATGAATCTTTATAGCACTTTCTGCACAGTTCTTTTTATGTGGGTATTTCAGTACACCTTTGAGGAGGAAAAAGAGCACTTAGAGCCTTCTCTGGAACTTTCTGGACTATTACACACTACTTGGGTGCTTGGAAGCAACCATTGCTCCCTTTACTGTCCAAAATGGTGCTTTCCAGTCCCATAAGGAAACACCACCACAACTGAAATAACAATTGTAGAAAGTCAGTAAGTGCTGGCTATAGCATATGAGTGTCATTCATGCAAAAGGGCATCAGGCCTTGGGTATCCGAATAGCCGGAAATCAGGTTCGTAAAGTTCATATAGGCTCTTCCTGTCCTCAAGTGGAACGTTGGCAAACCAGTCCCGTTCCCAGCTGGCTGCAGTCCGGTTCCGGTAGCCAGGTGGGAACTGAATCCGGCGGTCCACATCCAGGATGTGTAGGAGGTGCCGAGCGTCCTCGTCCAGTGTCTCGAGTTTCCCGATGAAGTCATAGCCGATCTGGCACGGGTGACACAGACGGTACACCTGCCGCCAGTGCTCGTTGAACGCCTCCTCTTTCTCAGTCTCTGGGTCCAGGAGGTAGCGGACAAAGTCAGCGAACGATGGACGCAAGCCTGCCTTGAAGGCCTCTCGGGCAGTGGATGGGGGCAGGGAGACGTTAGTGTAGCGCTGAAGCATGTGCACACCAAACTGCTTATAGAAGTCTTCGTTGGGCTGGGCTAGTTTGTTCCGGAAGGCGGACATGAGGCGCACAAAGGGGTCACGCACAAACAGGAACTTGGTGTACTTGCGCAGCTTGGCGTGCATGAGGCTGCGTGAGGCCTTGCCGTAGCGACGCCAAAACTTGTTGAAAGTCAGGTGCAGTGTGCCATTGTGGCTCAACTCCGACGGCACGTCCTGAGGCCGACGGTATGGCGTGGGCGTGGCATTTGGATCGTCGTTGGCAACCAGCTTCTCTCCCAGTACGATCATCACACGCTTCCAGTTGGTGCAGGCCACCTTGGGCACATAGCAGTAGATGATCCCATGGCGGTCGTCTACAATCAGGTGGTCCAGCGCCTGACTGGGGATCTGATCGAAGGAGCGCAGCTTCCCGGGAAAGTCGAAGCCGCTGTCCGCAGCACAGGCCTCCTGCAGATGGTGCCGCCGTTCTACCTGCCGCCTAAGGAGGCTAAAGAAAGGGACTGTCGGGGGGGCGGGGGGTGCCACACCGGGAGTGTTGATGGATGTGTTATGTCTGTTGTGTAGCTGCGTCGGCTTAATGGTAGGGTTCTTATGAACAAGTGGTGTTGTTGTGGTGGGGGAAGTAGTTGTGGTCGTAGTTGTGGTGGTGATGGAGGAAGTGACGGGTGGAGGTGATGGTCTAGCCTGTGTGGGTGTTGGCTCCAAATCCTGCTTGGGTGGTACCGTGGTCTCCAGAGACTCCGGTATACCCCGGCTCTCAACAACCTCTGGGGGTTTTGGCATGAGACGTTGCAGTGCCCAAGCCACTGCTGCCGAATCTCTTGTGGGACGGGTCTCGGGTGGGTCTGGGTCGACCATCACCTCGCGGTCGAAGGCATCCGTGTCCCACATGAAGGAGTAGCCCTTGTCCTCGCTTGTCCACATCACCAGCTGTGTGGAGGTGGAGATGGCGGGTTGCGGCGTCCCCAGTGCCCCCCCCGTGGCTGCTACCGCCAGTGGAGGAAGAGGAGGAGCGGGTGGAGAGGAACGCAGGTGTAGCCCGGAATTCCCCACCTCATCCCAGTACAGGATGATGAGAAAGAGCATGAACACAGAGCCCAGGAGCAACCAGAGGCGGAAGAGCCGCAGATTGCCCATCCCTCCCTCTCTCCCACTCTCTCTCCCCTTCCCCCTTCACCAAAGGAGGCCGGAGGGGAGTCCTTGTCTTCGGTCAGTGGTCTTGGGAATGCCGCTGCAAAAGTACATGGCAAATTTCCCTTGGAGCCTAGGGATTCTGAAAAGGGAAATGTGAGACAGTAAGAATGGATTGGCAAATCTCACTGAAAAAGTGCACAAAACACATGTGTGCCCTTACTGCTGCAGTATTACAGTATTATAAATATCTCAATTATGTGGTATAGTATTGTATAATAAATATAGTATTGTAAAATAGTGCTGTAAAGATGAATTACCAATGAGTCAGTAAGAATGCGTAAGATAGGCTATGCCCAGCTGGAAATTACACAAAAAAATAAAATTATTTCAGTGATAATACGTTAAAATTATTTCAGTGATAATACGTCAACGATAACACGTTGAATTAAGTTTAGATTGGTCATAATATTATTGCACAGTTAAATCATGTACATGCCACTGCCTGCAATTCAAGAGAGTTATAATCAAAGATTAAAAAAGCGTTACGCTCTAGATTCTTTGGTTGTAATAGTGCAGTAGCATTGGGTGGATATACTAACAACTTGCGAAATTAGACTGATTAAGTGGGTGGGATGAGGATTTGATCTTTTAAGATGGAAACCATAAGAGCCAAGAAAGTTCAATGCTTCAAGCAGAAAAAATATAACTCATGACAAGATCCGCTGGCTTTTGAGAGACGCTGGCCTGCATAGTCATGCCACCATGGTCCATGATTTATATGCGCGGTAAGTATCAGGGCAAAAACATCCAAACTCGCATGGAGATGTGAGCAAACGTCCAGCTTCCACGGAGATAATTTTTTTGCCAAGAACTGCTAAACTGGTCCTGAAAAAAGATGGGCCTTCAAACTGAAATACACTAAAATCCAGGGCTATCTCAGAACGAGACATTCCCAAACCACTGTAATTACAATAATACTTTAGCTCGGCGGTCAGACCGTTTTGTCTCAAGCGCACTCACTAAACGTTTTACGCATCTGACCATGGAATGTGTTTATTTTTCTGAGTGGAAGCGTGTTGGGATTATTTGGAAATAACGTTACAGTTGTCGATGCAATAGCCTCCTGATTTATCATTTAAAGCTGAGGGCCGCGTCACGGGAGACCAATTCTTGAAAGAAAACGCAAGACGAGAACAACTGGGTGACTGCGTTCTTTCAGCTAACTGATGTACAAGTTGAGCTTCCCACTAACCAAATTCAATATTTAAACTGAAGCTGTAGGTTACAATGTCTAACTTGACGTTAATGTTGCAAGATGGAACGCCTCCGTTCATCAGTTTATAAAATGAAATAGACAGTCAGCCAACCAAACGAGATGCCGTTAAAATGACCAACAGCATGTCCGCAATTAATTCTACTCTAACCTGTCTCACTGCTATGCAGACACAGGCTCCATGTAGACACGACGTCCCAAAAAAGATACATTGAGAATAAAAATCTTACTTACTAGTACCCTACCTTGTGTGATGTTCGCCGGTATTTTAGGCCGGCTGATCCTTCGAATAATTCACTTTGGTTGATGGTCCCATGCTCGTGTTTTCTCTACAGACACAACAGCAAACCGCAGCAGCAGTGCCGAGGTCTGGGGAGACGTGCGCGTGCGAACAGCTGGGCAAAACCATGGGAACGAAGTGAACAGGGAAAGTATCGCGTGATTTAGAACTAAATAAACACACAGAGACAAAACAACTACGAGGACCGCCTGAATATTTTACAAATATTAATGTTTATTATTTACAAATGTAGAAAAACATGTTGAGCGCAGAAATGATGAGCCAGTAGTTGTTTGTTTGCAACTTTGTTTAGTCACAAGGTAAAACAGTGGAGCTGAACTTGTCACTACCAGTAGTAGGGCTATGCACGTAATGTATGTACGGCTACTGGAAGTATAGCCTATTAATTCGCATAACATGACAATGCATTGTTCCAATTATCCTATCTAATATAGAGTTAGACTTTGAGTCATAAGAAAACCAATACTGATTCATAAACCTATATTGATAAATGAGTCATTGGCATTGATAAAGGAAAGAGGGGACATTTTCATACAACAGTAGGTCTATCTGAAGTGAAATAATAAAATATTTATCCACACAGCTGCCTCTACAAAAACAAACAAACAAACAAAATACATTACATTGTCTTAGTTTACATCGCCATTCTAAATGGATTTAGTGAGCAGACCACAGCGGCAAAGGTTTAAGGTTTTCTATGGTAGTCATGGGGCTGTCTTCTTTAGGCGGTTGTCTGTGCGCTTGCCAGTGATGTCGTGACCTGCTTTGTGCCGAGTATTGCTGTTGCTGGTCTTCTTGTAGTTGCCGGGCTGCAGGAGGAGATGGTTGGATCCAGGGCCCTCAGTATGACCTCCTGGGGCAAAACACAGATTATCAGTAAGAATATAGGCCCGTGTGTCCTAATTTGATACAGACATTAACACAGACACACACACACAGACACACACACACATACCCCGCCCTCTTCTGTGCAGTGTCCTGCCCTCGTGGTTCTTCTGGTGGAAGGTGCTAGGAGGAGTACCTCTGATCTCCAGCTTTTGGAGTGGACTCTCTCCTGAGACACACACACACACACACACAGACACGCATGCACATGCGCAAACATGCACACACACACACACACACACACACACACACACACACAGAGACGCGTATGCAGATGCAGACATGGACAAAAGCATGGATACACACACACGGAGAGGAGACAACCAGAGGTCACATATGCCAAGTATATAAATAACGAAATAAATATCTAATAACTAATATATTATTTACTAATACATACTGAAATGTGCAGTAGCTTGTGCCTGAAATATTCTTCATACATGTAAACACAACTAACTTGGACAAAAAAGTTGAAAAAGTTAAAAAGACGATCCCAGAGGACAGTGAGTGAATGGTGGATCAATGGCACATGGATTACAGGCTGTTGTACCAACAGACCGCGATGCCTTGATCAATTCATGAAATTGATTTGCAGTCTTCAAATATTTCCATCTGTTTTAAGGACTGCTTCTGCTTGATGGAGAGCTAGGAGATCTCATCACTGCCAGACACAGGTGTGAGGTATTTTACCTGTGTGATGGGTGACGGGATGTTTGACCTTGGCTGCAGGGGGACTGGCGGGGTTCCCAGTGCTGCTCAGCAGGGGCTGGATAGTGGCCTGCGAGGGACGCACCAGGCGGTTGTCAGAGACACTCTCCAGCACAGGGTTCTTGGATAGGGTGACTTTGGATTTCTAAGGTAGTGGACATGTAGACACCATAAGGACATTGACAAGGAAGGGTCAGGTTATTTTTGCAGTAAAAACACAACAAAGTATTGTGTGGACTATTCTATAAGAGTCTTAGTCCAATATTCTTACTGTGTTCATCACCATTTATCACACCATTGAACATCATATAACATCATAGTAGACTCCTGTCCCTGACATGCTCAACTGACAGGCTGAGAAGGTCCTTTGTCCCACACAGAGGACTGAGATAGACTGGCGTGCTTGATTCTACATCGCACAGTGACCCCTGTCCTATGGTTTGACCTCACCTGGTCTACGCTTTAATTTTCTTTTTTTTTATTCCCTACCCTACCAAAGACTGGACTGGACTCTTACTGGCTACAGTAGCCATTTGCACAGACCCCCACCCCATTCTATTACAACATCTTTTACATTTTTACTCTTTTCTATATGTTAAGAACTGGACTAAGCTTCTCTTAACTGTAACTCTTAACTAAACTCTTTTTTTTTTTTTTTTTAATATTGCTGTGTTTTATAATACTTGGCCTACTTATACTCTGCCTGGAAGAGAATCTGCACTGGAAACGCACTTGCACTGACACTTTTGCACTAGGGTTACCATAGCATCCTCCTGCACATTCCACACTACGTCCACACCAAACAACTTAGAACCCTAAATGGCACACATAATAGGATTTCTTCTCTGTATTTTGTATGTATGTCATGTTGTGGAAGTTTAGGATACCAAAATTTCCTACGGGATAATCTATCTAGACATTTACATCAGTGATTAGATTTTATACATTTGTGTGGAAAGTATTTTGTGGATAAGTAGATCTTAGGAGTCTGTCAGGTATTCTTCACGTATGACAGTTATTCATCTGTGCATATACATATTTACTATTATATTTTCACGTTTTACATCTATTTATATGGTTGGATCCACATCTATTCACATGGTTTTACATCTATTCACATGTATATTGTATGTATATGCATACACGTTTGCCAGTCACATCGAAGGACTTAGACCGCTGCCGACGGTTTGGCTGCCTCTCCGGAGACTCGTTCCGGCGATCCGCCTTCTGTGGTTCTCTCCGAGATCCGGTCTGTCCAGGGCCGGCTGGCCTCCTCTGTCTACTCTCCCCGCTGGGCTCCTCCTCTGGAGTGCTGACAGACAGACTGTCTGTGCTGCCCGCTGCCTGCACGCCTCGCTTGGCAGCTGCCACCAGTGCTGAACCCGTCGCCTTGGTGATGGTTGCTGTGGAAAAGGCGGGTGTCTTGGGGACATTTGTTGTTGTTGTTGTTGTTGTGTTGTTTATGGTGGAAGCAGGAGGAAGGGGCGGGTTGGATGGAGGGGGCTGGGCATTGGGAATGAGGGTGGTAGCGATGATGCCGCCAAGGCAACGTTCCAGGGAACGACTCCTCTCCCTCTGAAGGTCACACACACACACACAAGATAGAAATAAGAATACAACATTCACAACATTATCTATCTCTACATAGCTTTCTCAATGCTCCAGTAAAAGAATAACAACACAAATGTTCTTTGTTTAGTGTGCCTGCCAACTCTTCATCCTAGCAACCTATGTGCATAGCCTCATGATGTTTACCCAAGAGAGAGGGTTCTGTTGCATGACGGTATTACAGTGTGTTGGTTTGGGGCTGTAATCAACACAAAGACTGGTTTCACACAGTCTGTGTGTCAATGCCCTCTGCTGTGTCATTGTGACCCTTGAGTGAATGGCCCAGTGTACGAATGTGGTATGTCACTATACGTGTGTGTGTGCGCGTTTGTTTGTGTATGTATGGATTTGTACTGTATGTATGTACTACAATGCATGCATACATTACTTCCTAGGTGTGAGTGTATGTGTGCGCAAGAGAGAGACTGACATTTTAGTTGGCATTGGGTGAGCATGTGTGTGCATGCATTTCTGTGTGCGTGTGTGTGTGTGTGTGTGTGTGTGTGTGACAAAGACTGACATTGCTGTTGGCCTTTATCCGTGACCTCCTCTGGGCAGCGATGACTGAGATGCTCTTGGTGTCGCTAGCAATCTCCCGCAGAGTATCAGTGCTCACTCCATTCACCACCTTACCTCCTGTAGTCTTCATACACACACACACACACACACACACATATATATGCATGCATACACAGACACACAAGCAAGACAACAAAAATGTATGAGTTAGCAAGTTAGCAGTTGTTAACTAGTGATCAGATATTTATTTAACGGTGTGGGGCTGACTGGTTATAAATAGTGTGATAAACAATCTGAACTGGGTTAGTATTTCCCAACCAGTTGGCAGACAAAGAGATCAAGCATGTTTATCTTACTACCAGGCTCCAGCACATTCCAATGGTGCACACAAACATGTGTGTGTGTGTGTGTGTGAGAGAGAGAGAGAGATAGTGGATATAAATGGTGCCATGTAGGTAGATTACAGCGCTGGATCGCTGTAATCTCACTGTGAATGATTAGGAATGCGTAATCCTAATCTGCGTGTTTACCTGTGTCACAGGAGGAGGGCTGGATGAGACAGGCCTGCGTCGGGAAGCACGTGGTTTGGTGGTGGACCTGAACACTTTGTTACTGTCACTGCTTAAAAAAAAGACCCTGTTTACCTCTTAGATTAAAAATACATTTTATCATCAAAATATATTTATAATATTCACAACTGTTATGATAACAGCACTAAAGCATGATGTTATTTCATTTTAGGTGATTTCACATGAAACATGTTATTTGTCCATTTTTCAACAGCAGTTAAAACATCATTATAATAACATCTTGATCAATTAACACCACAAAAAATCACATGAATCCACATCAGCCACAATAATGGATTGCGGATGGAGCAGAGAAACACTCGATTACAGCTTTCTTTTGAGAGCATCATGACAAAATGTTCTATTTTTGAGATGGAATAAGTACTGTTCATGAGAAAGCACCACTATCCTGAACCTTCTGCCCAAATGATAAATCAAGTCTGTTTTTACAAGGAAGAAAACAAAATCTTCTGGGTGACTTAAACTGCATTTGTCTGTGCACAATACGAACTTGTCACTGTTAAATGAAACAATATAAAACCAAGATATCACTAGTGACACTTCAATTTCCCAGACAAGTAGTCGCAATCTTATTAATGTTTTTGCTAACCGCTTGGCTGGCTAAAGCTATTTGCCAGTCTGAATAAGGCACTTTATTACACTGTTTCAATAAATATGTGTGTGTGTGTGTGCGTGTGTGTGTGTGGTGGGGGGCTGTAGTACTTCCTCGGTCGGTTGATTAGCTTGTTTCCTCGATTTCTTCACTGAGGCCCGACTACAGATGAATGTGAAGAGTGAGCTCTGTGTGTTTGTGGTTGAGTATCCATGTGTGTGGCTGTGTGAATGTGTGTGTGAGTGTGAATGTGTGTGTGTGAGTGTGTATGTGTGCGTGTACCTGTCATTGTCAGGGCCAGATGAGGAGGAGGCAGTGGCAGTAGTAGTGATGGTGGTGTAGCGGTTGGCCCCGGCTACGCTTCCCTTCTTGTTGTCAGTGCGGGGTGAAAGGTCAGCGTGAGGGTGGTGGGTGTGGAGGATCTCTGAGATCAGGTCATCCAGCTTCAGCTGCTTTGCCATAGCCAGAATGGAGTCATCCTGCACAGGACAGGGGGAGGGCAGGAGAGAGAGAGAGAGAGAGACTAGTCTTCAGGCTGTGTGTGTGTGTGTGTGTGTGTGTGTGGTGAGTGTGTCTGCATGTGTGCTGAGTGTATCTACATGAGTGAATGCGTGTGTATGTGTGCGTGTGTGTGTACAGTGTGAGTGAGTGAGTGCGTGCAGCATGCATGTGTGTGCTTGTGCGTGTGTGTGTGTGTGTGTGTGTGTGTGTTACCGTCATGCTGGTGGAGGTGACGGTGAGTACATTGAAGAGCTGCTCCATGCCCCCCTCATTAATGTCACTCAGGTAGAGAGAGTACAACTGCTGCAGCTCCATAGGCACAGCCAAACCATGATCTAACACAAACATACAAACAACAAACACCGTAAACAACAAACAAACAAGCAAACAAATGCACGCAACAATGCTGTAGACAAAAACACAACATGAATGCACACATGTACAGTTACGTGCAAAGTCAATATACATACCCTAGGCACAGAGCCACAATCATTTTTGTAGTATTCTAAAGTGTGTGTGTGTCTGTGTGTATGCATTTAAGTATGCATGTGTATATAAGTGTGTAAATATGTCTGCATGTGTGCGTGTGTACTTGTCTTAAAGGGTGTCTATGCACGCTGAGAGTGTCTAACCCTGGATGACAGCTCGTTGTTGGTGTATGATGTCGTCGGCGAGGTGTCGCCGCTGCTCGTGACGTTGCAGAAGGAAGTCACGGTGTCGGAGGGCGTGCTGTCGCCGGAGGGCCGCGGCCTGCAGCTCGGTGTTGTGCAGCTCCAGCTCGTGCGTCTGGCACAGGAGCGAGAGCAGCTCGCGCTGATCGGCGTTGGCAACGCGGCACGGCAACAGCTCCTCCAGACGGCTGGACTTCTGCTTCATGGACGCCAGCTTCTCCTCCAGCTCCAACTGATAGAGGTGGGAGAGAGAGGGAGGAGAGGGGAAAAGTACAGAGGGAGAGAGAGAGGGACAGAGGGAGTGGAAGAGACAGAAAGAAAGGAGAGATAGACAAGGTAGGCAGAGAGAAAGTAAAGAAAGGAAGAGAAAAAAAATCCACAATAATTGAGTTTCACAACATTACATCCTTATTGCTAATTGGTTGAGAAGGTCAATGGCAGCTATTATTAACTCTCATGATTGGCTACCTTCAGGGTCATGGTCTTCCTCTGTTCAGCCAGCAAGGGCCCAAGCTCCTCCCGTGCGGCGGTGACGTCCTGAGGCTCGGCTGGGTCCTCTCCTCCGCTCTCGTCTTCATCCTCCCCCTCTTCATCCTCCTCCTCCTCTTTCTCATCCTTCTCTCGGTCACGCTTCTCCCTGTGCCTGTTGTTGCCCCGGTGATGCCTCATGTGCCGCGCCCGCTCACGTTCCCAGCTGCAGGAGAGAGAGAGACGGTGAGTGTGGGAAGGAGAGATCTGGAATGAGTATTGTTGATTGGTGTGTGTGTGTGTGTGTGTGTGTGTGTGTGTGTGTCGCACCTTCACAGGATTGTGTGTTTACATTTCTCCAAATGCATGTGTATGTGTTTCTGAGAGTACAGTATTTCCTCTATATACTGTACATGTGTATACACTGTACATACGTATACGTGTGTGTGTGTGTGTGTGTGTCACACATTCACAGGATTGTGTGTTTACATTTCTCCAAATGGATGTGCGTGTGTGTGTTTCTGAGAGTATTTCCTCTCAATACTGTACATGTGTATACACTGTACATATGTATACGTGTGTGTGTGTGTGTTTACTCTGAGATGGTGGCCAGGTGTCTGCTGGTGTCTATGTGTAACTCCATGCTACAGTTCTCCAGCTCCATGAGGCTGCGTCTGATCTCCATCTGCTCCCTGAAGGCCGACAGGAGCTGCTCACGCAGGTGCGCCATCTCTCTCCGACTGTACTCCTGCACCTCAGCTGGACACACACACACATAAAAATACAGTCATATACACACACATTAAAATACACATTACAAATACGTACACATATTGAAATTAGAGACATTAAACATACAGTCATATACACACACATTAAAATACAATTTACAAATACGTACACATATTGAAATTAGAGACATTAAACATACAGTCATATACACACACATTAAAATACAATTTACAAATTTACAAATACGTACACATATTGAAATTAGAGACATTAAACATACAGTCATTAAAACGTGCCACTCTCACACACACACACACACACACACACACACACACACACCCTGCACGTCACGGATGTCGGCCTTCTCGCCCTTCTTCTGCTCGTGACCCTGTTCATCGATTTTGGCGCGGAGTCGCTCAATCTCTTTGCGTAGTTCAGCGATGATGTTGGTGTACTGGGCCAAGTGATAGGACACATTGAACAGGTTCCGCTTCACCTGACCAATCACAGAACAGAGATGTCAGCAAACCAGGAAGGTCATAAAAGACTAACTGTATGCACATCCCTCCTCTCTGAGGTCAGGTGCAGGGCAAGGGTGCATGATAAGACAAAACAAATGTCTGCACAATGGTGTAGATTCCAGTGGTTTAGCTGATTAAAAAAACAAACAAATAAAACAACCATTTATTTGATAAAAACAGCTCTGGCTAGTCATCGCTGTTCACTGCTTGTAGTCAAATAAACTAGTTGAGTTCTAAGTTAATTGATCAGTTGATCTACATTGAATTAGAATAAGTTAATTGATCAATTTATGGACAATTGCCAATATAGATTGCTGTTTTCATATTATTGTTATATTGTCGA
>JAIFZK010000168.1:3130000-3187500 GCA_027481765.1 Tenualosa thibaudeaui
AAAAGCCCTGAACTGAGTTGTTGAATAAACAGCATCTTCATTTTTCTTTTCAAGCAACAACAGTGTGTACAGTGTGTATACACCAAAATAACAAATGAAACTCTTCATCTAAGAGTATTTAGTAATTCTGACCTGAGGTCTGCAGATGGATGACTTTAGAAAGTGTTAAAAGAACTAAATTGCAACAAAACTCAGTGCCCGTAAATTGGTAATGAAATGCATTTATCATACAGGCCTGCTATTTACAGCTCTGCTGCATGTTTTTGTCACCTTATAGCTCATCCTTATTATATAACCCAGAACATTCATCATGCTGCCTCTATATCAAACCAACGCAACACAACTAGATCAAACTGACTGTTCAGGCCCAGCAGGGCTGTAGGAGGGGTCAGAGGTCACTGGGAGAGAAAGAGAGAGAGAGAGAGACACAGAGAGAACGCTGACCACTGGGGCAGAGGATTACAGGGTCACTCAAGGCATTAACTCCTGCACAAGCATATGGACAGGCTGGGTGATTTCCACTGGGAGTATAATGGCCTTAGAGGATAAACACACACACACACATGCACACACACAAACACACATACAAACAAACAAACACTAAAATGCACACACACACACAGACACACACAGTTTTTTTTCACCAGTGACATCACACCATTTTGACGAGGATGTAGACAGGAAGTGATGTAATGTGCATGTCTTACCCTGGATGATGCCGTAGGTGTGTGTGTGTGTGTGTGTGTTCTGAGCCTTTATTCCCCTACTCTACCGCTGCCATACCTTGAGCAGGCGGGTGAGCTTGCTGTCCCGGTAGTTGACAAACTGGGCGCCCCGACCGGCCCTCTCGCTCAGCGCGTTGATGCAGTTGGCCAGTGCCAATAGGGAGCGATTAATGTGAGCGCCCTCCTTCATCCGCTTCCCCCTGTTCTGAGTCTGACCGAAGGAGGAGAGGAAAGGACAGAAAAGAGAACAAGGAAAAATAGGATAAAAAGTGAGAAGAGAAGAAAGGAGAAATGGAACAGGAGAATAGAAAAAAGAAAAGAAGAGAAGAGAAGAGAGTGGTGAGAGAGAGGGAGAGAAAGCAGACAAACTTACAAACTTGCCCAGAATTACACAACCCTCATTCCACTTGCTTATTCACTCACGCTCCAACTAACAGCCAACAGCCGTTTCCCAATAGGTTTGCCTTTCACAACCAAGCTACCGTAGAGATGAGCATCTAGCAATCACTGGGCCTTAGCGGCTGTTTCAGCCAAACTCAGGCGCCATGGGAGGAAAAGAACTGGGTCATTGTTCTCTCATCTCTACTGTCTGCCCAGTGACCCAGTGAAGGCAGGAGCCTGACTGCCTGCTCGGGTGTCTGAGGGTGTTTGAGCATGTGAGGGTGAGACAAGTGTATGTGTGTGTGTGTGTGTGTGCTTGTGTAAGTGTGTATTTGAGTGTGTGTGTGTGTATGTTTACCTCTGTGTGTGTGTGTGCGTGTGTAAGTGTGTATTTGAGAGTGTGTGTGTGTGTGTATGTGGGTTGTGTTATTTTATGTTATATGAGGAGGAGGCATGAGAATTTGTCGCATCAACAGTTCCTCATTATGGTTGGTGAACAATGAAACTCCTCTGGGTTCAGACGGTCATGCAGGCTGTAACAGGAGAGACCATCGGATGAGGCCCTCAAGTCAGATCAGATCAGATGGAGGGAGGTGGGATGAGATCGAAGGAAATGAGGTGAAGAGGGAGTTTAGACCTTCTGGCCCAACTTCAATCACACAGGTACACATGGTACCAGGTACACCTGGTACACAGACAGACACACACGCACGCACACACACACACACACACACACACACACGGATGGCCTCTGTATCATTTTCTTACACGCAGGCAGATCCACACAGATGCACATGGGTCCACATGTCCACAGGTCCACATGTATGTTTGTGTGTATTCTGACTCACACACATACTGTACTCACACATGTACCTAGTTAGCAAAATTTATCCATGCACACATTTACAAACACAAACACACACACAAACACCTGTGAGGCTCTCTCAGTCCCTGCCAGGTCCACCATGAAGAGTTTGCCCATCCTGACCTCCTCATTGATGTTCTTCATCCTGCTCTTCTGTTTCACCGTCACCTGCAACACAAGACAACACAACAACACAACAGAAGTATTTGTTTGTTTGCAACAGACATAGGACATGTCAACATTCACAATTCTCTCTTTCTCTCTCTCTCTCTGTGTGTGTGTGTGTGCATTTGTGTGCATCTGCCAGTGTACAGACTTACTTCTATGTATATGACAAAGTTTACGCGTGAAGGATTTAAGCTGGGGATTTTAAAGGGTTTTAATTAGTGTGTTCTGTGTGTGAATGGCTATATGTGTGTATGTGTGTGTATGTGTTTGTGTGTGTGTGTGTGTGTGTGTGTGTGTGTGTGTGCATGTATGTGTGTCCTAACCTGCAGTATAGCATGCGATCTGGATGAGGTCTTGTTAGCTGCAGTGGGCTCTTGTGTGCGTTGCTTGTTGCCTTTGGTCAGCAGGGCCATAATCTACAAACCACAACAGCAACTACATTACCCACAATTCCAAATACTATACAATAACATACACTATATTACTCATACCACTGAACCATTTAGCTTTGTCATTAGCAACTAACATTACTTGTTGAATATATATCCCACTAATAATTAGCATTCAATCACAGTTCAGTGCACTTCCCCTATACACATACCAAACACATTAAACATAAATAAACAAGTTTATGACAGATGTTGCACTGTTAAGACTCTGAATCTGATGTTTGCTCTTTAGAAATGAAGCATAGCCTACTAACTCTTCCCATAAGAATTATACACATGGTTTAATGACTGGTACATTTTTAGGATGGTTTTTGCTTCCTGAGCCCATTAGCAGGTATCCAGCCAGCCAACCAAAACAAACCCCATGACCTTGAAGTGCTACGTGGCCTTCAAACTCCAGCAGACCCTCACTGAGGCACAATCTCTGCTCAATTTCCACTCTCATAACCTAGCTCCGCTCCCGCAGAGGGAAAAACACATTAATCATGCATAGTGCCATGGCGCCACCTGGATCACCTTCTAGGCCATTACAACGTTAATTAAGGTATTAATAATTTATGCCTAATTAAATATTTCATAAAGAGGAAGCGTAGGGAAAACGGGGGCAAGGCTGTGAGGTGTGTGCGAGAGAGGGTGAGAGCTCTTCCAACACCTTTACAAATGCTTATTAATGTCTACTGGTGAATAAAGCTAAGATGCAATTACAATTAGCATGCTAATTATCATTTAGTACACATTAGCAAAGCTAATTTGCAGGCTAATTTCAAGTTCAATGTGAGTTCCTCTGTAATACAGCTGAACATGCCATTTATTTGTAATTCACCGTAGAAGATGACTGTAGTCAGACTTCTAACATATTCATGTGTCCAGTAGGCTATCATTGTAAGTAGATTAGAAACTGTGATACTGGTTAAAAAATGTTGAGAAGTTAGTAATCACCCACGTTGCCTTGACACTCAACAAAATAAATTCTGAAAAGTTTGTGTTGGCCAAAAGTGTTGCTGTGAAGATCGTGCTGATTTCCATCAATCACCTCCTTCAGCATTTAGTGCACAGATTTCTTTCTGTTTGTCTTTTGTTCCAGCTTGATTCACCATCAGTGCCCTCTGACCTCTGCCATCAGTGCCCCCTGTCATCAGTGCCTTCTGACCTCTTTCGCATTGCTTGTGGAGAATTCTGTGATGCCAGCGATGTGGATCTCCCCCTTGGCATCCTCCCGTAGGTCCAGATACCCAGACGATGGGTTCAGCAGATCTCGGATCATCTCATTGTAAATCTACAAAAGAGACAAATGAACATTTAGTAAACACTAAACACTTATATTTTAAACAGTGTGATGTAGCTTAGCACATAACAATCTACAGCACTGATTGATTGATGGATCAACTGATTGATCACATGAGTGATCAAATAGTAAGTGACCCTAATCAGACTCACCTCCAGGTAGGACATGTAGACATTGCAGTCTATGTCCTCCCTGCAGGCTTCGATGGCCTTGAAGAGGTCGTTGAGTGTACGCACATAGATCCCCGGCTCCGAGTCAACACCCAGCATGGTGTATGTCTTCCCCGCACCTAGGGAAAGGGTCAAGGAAATGGAACCGAGAAGGGTGAAGAATATCAGGTTTTTGGTCTGTTTTGTTTGTATGTGTTTTATGCTGATGCTCTTCACCGGAATAAACTGAGTTGAGTAGGACGTAGGGGTGGAGGTTACATGACTGAACAGAGCATCAAGTACAGAGAGTTGTGTTGCCAATGCTGAGTTTAGCAAATGGCTTCACATGAACAAAGTAGTGGGGCTTTGAAGGTTGTGAAGAGCAAGACAACAGTCAATCTCTAGCAAGGGTGAGATTGGAGACTACAGTGTGACGTCTAATGGCACTGAGAGCTCTGTGCTCTACCTGTTGGTCCATAGGCAAAGACAGTGGCATTGTACCCCGAGATCACCCCCTCAATCAGGTTCTTAGTGGTTGCAACATAAACCTCTTCCTGCACAGACAAGACAGAGAGAGAGATAAAGAGAGAGAAAGATATAGAAAAAAGGTTAAGGCCTCGTAAAGTTATTCACTGTTGCCTCTTGCCGACATCACATTATCATGTTTCTATTTGTCTATTACAGGGGTGTCTCCAAGCTCTTTTCTTCCAAGAGCTATTTTGGCTAAATCAATGTTGCATTGTACCAGACAGGTCAGGGTGTTTGGATTTTATTTCATAGAGATTTTAACAGGTTTTACACCTTTTGTGACTATGTTTTATTTATTTATATTTCCTTTGATCCTTTGGAGAGCTACTCTTAAACTTAATCTCTTAAATTTAATCTCTTGATTTGGAGGTCAAATGTACAATGGGTGGATCCTTTCCCCAGTTGTACTGAGAGGTGCAGGGGCTGGTCTGCTGAAGGACTCTGAATGTGAAATGTCACACCTCTTCTTCATTCCTTGGGCAAACAGAGACATCCCAGACATTCAAAAATAGACAGGAAGCATTGTGTCGTCAGGATGAAGGGAAAAAGAGCCGTTCTTGGGCTAGAGCCATGTGTTCGCTGAGGATTTTGCATTTGAGATATAAGTCTATATTTTACTGGAATTTATCAGCCTAAAGGACTTCTTGCCCCATAAAGTTTCTCAACCACAGACTCCCAAGAGGGGCACTACAGTATAGATCGGCTTGAACTTCACATGCTGAACTTCACAAGTGACAAAATGGCACCTCCAGAAACTTCCAGTGTCACCAATATCTCAACACAATCTCAGTGCTTAATTATGCCAAAATGGAGTCACCAAAACAGGCCTGAAATATAAAACATATGTTTTATTTTTGCTGAATTAATTAAAAACAAACAAAACAGGGGTGCATTGCTTTTCCAGAACCCTCCACCAGTGTAGGATAATACTGAGGTTCTAAAAAGGAGGTTCTGTTTGCTAACAATCCATATTATTCAACATGCACTAATATTATCAATAAACACTGAGAGGTTGGTACCTGTTGTGCTTGCTGATCAAAGGCTACGTCAAACATGTACGTTTTCTCTCTGGAGCGGTTCGCCCTCAGGTGATTCTCCGTGTCCTCACATGGGTCCATCAACACCACCATCTGCAAAAATAAAAAGCCCCAGAAACAACATATTGCAACACATACTGTATAATGATACATTTACAAATAAAATACATATAGAATTTAAAGGGTAACAAGAGAATGATTCAAACACACAAACAATAACTTGACATGAGTATCATTCCATAGCACAACAAACATGTGTCAATAAATAAGAGATATTGTGAACAAACAGAGGCAAGGATTAGACATCATGGAAAATCCACATAAAATTGACATTTAGGTTTTGAGGGCTATAATGCAGTTCTAACTTGCACAGTTTATGGGCTTCGTTTATTGTTCCCCTAGCACTACAAAGGAATGTGCAGGTCATTTAATTCAATGTTGAATGAGTTGTGATGAGAAAGGCAAAACTTAATTGAAATGTTTCAGATGACACTGCTTTTCTGTAATAATGGACACCTGTGCGTGTGCATGTGAAATTACTGGAATTCTGTATAGGCCTATTGCCAACTGCATTTGAGTGGTACTTTCACCAGTGGGCAGTACTGAGTTCATGCCCACTGTTCTTGTCCACATGTCCACATGCCCTTTCTTCTGCAACACACCTGATATAAAATATTGTCAAGTCCAGGGACATTTCCATGGTGATATATCTGATCAAGGGCATTCAAAGGCTAAAGGTCTGCTAGTGACACCCATTCAACACTGTTCTGTGTGCACTGACTACTAGATTATATCTGAACAGTGTTTTGTGTGTGTGTGTCTGTATCTCGCCACCAGATAGTGGTCTGACTTTCTAGTGCAAATGCGACACTCCTCACTTTCACCAACACTCTCTCTGGCATGATGTGATCCCTGGTTCTGTCTCCCATGGGTGTCATGTTTTGGCTGAGGCATGGGGAGGGAAGCACAGAGCATCCAGATTTCCCCCACTCGCTCCCATGCTAAGCTAAGTGGATTAAGCTCTGACTTACATGGCAAATTTAGCCCTTAGTTTCTCCCAGAGCACAGCAGTACACACACATACAGAGCACAGGTGAGCAACAGCCAGCTCAGCCCAGCCACTGTGCAACGACAGTGGGCATCTGGGACAGATTCAAAGTGCTCAGTGTAGATGCTGAGTGATGCATTAAAAAGCCAGAACTAAAAAATATTGGATTTTTTTTTATCTTAGTTGAATTTCTTAGAAAGTATTTACAAGATACAGCAAGTATGACAAGAAGCACCAACCTGGCTCTCATTAAGTTGTGGGATATCACATTCACTTTATCGAACACACGTTTGACAGCCGCATAAAAGCGTTTCTATTTCACGACTGTCACCATGCCTGATGGCAGACCCAGGCTTACATACAAGAACACAAAAATGTGTCATACATGTATGCACCTCTTCCTTTGAGACATGGCAATCCCATGTGTAATTTTGTTTATGTAGTGAACGAGTTTGTTTTTGAGTTGCATCGGTCTTAGTTACGCAACATTTCCCAACGCACCTGTTGCCTCGGTGCATGGTGCACCAGTATGACGAAGCCTACCTGATCATCCACCCGCTGGGCTACCACGGCTGCCCCCTCTTCGATCTCAGCCTCATTCAGTGGACGGATGCGGAGAGCTACCTGTGTTTGAATGCAAATAGGCTAAATTAAGGCTTATATTCCAAACAAACAGTCCATCATTAAAAACAACGCAATAATATTTTTCCATGAAAGAGTATTGTAGCCTATTGCTGAAGTTATGCTACTCAAAGGGAACAAGATGGTTTAAAATACCCTTGAACAATATGCTGTAAAAGAGCATAAAGTACGTAGACATACTATACAGTAGACCTAGGTCCAATTAGGACAATATTTAATTCATAAGAAACCCAGTAGTCATCACGGAACACGTGTAGAATGTCATAGCTTGAACAACCTGCTGCGCCAAAGAATAGTTAACATACCGTAAGTTGGTGATCTTTTGATTCCACTGGCAGGTCCTTCATGTCTGCGTTTACTCATTACAATGTTACCGTCTCTCGATCCCTGGCTAGTTTAGTTGACACAAAATATATTGCAGCGAGATCCTTCTTCGTAAGGGTGGCTGTTCCCACTACAAATGGTCCAGCTATCCAGGTGACCAGATGACTGTTAAGTGCTTCTTATTGGTTGAGCAAGGGATAATCCTCTCTTTAAAACGGGGTAGAGACCGGAGTTGCAGCAGAGTCCACTGAGTGGGTGGTGCACCCGGGACCACGAAATACAGAAGGCTATGTCAACTTCTCAAGTCAGTGACGTGCTAGGCCTGATAGATGCCTCACGTCGTTGCGCTAGTGACTAGCACTAGAAATCCATCCAAAATCCCAGCGACCTTAGCAGACCATAAACCCAAAAAAGATGATCAACAAAAGTAAAGACTTTCAACCCATCTCTACCAGATAAACACAACACAGCTCCTTTTCTTTCTTGTCCAAGATGCACTCACGATACATTTCCCTCAAACGTACCCATAGAAGCTGACTGACATCGCTCGGACACATGACAGCGTGGATTGCTTATTTGCTACCAAACCCATATCAAAGAAGTCTTCGCGGTCGTTTTCTTACTGCTATTCCGTGTTTGGGTTTCCTACTTAAAATCGTAGTTCATAGACAAGTAGCTCACCGCGTCGTGTTTCCTTGGAAACAACGCGCAGGAGGGCGGTCATTACACTACTACTGAGGTGAAATCAGTAGGCCGATCCACTGTGTGGATTCGTTTAATGAAAAAACTGTTTAACCGTTAAGCACGTTCTCAACAGCAACCTTTAGTACCATAGCCAAATATGATATTCTGAGTTTTTTTGTCAAGTGTCGAAGTGGTGTAATGCTGTGTAATAATGCAAGCTAAGTAAACAGTGACATTTAAACAATCAAACAGTGCCATATTAACAATGAAACAATACAAAACTGAATTAATTTAAAAGATTTATTTCAAATACAGTTGCAGGTGTTTAACCAAACAACCTACAAGTTTTTTTTCCTTCTTCCTTTTTTCCATCAAAACATGTCCTTCACCAGGTAACATGATGTGTGTCTCAAGATGGCTTCTGTAATGTCCAAATAGGCCTACTACTCCAAGTCTCCCAAAGGAATGATCTCCTCATTAATGAAAAACTCAATGGTTTCCTCTTCCCAGTCCTCCACATTACTGTCCAGCTCATCTGTATCCACACCTGTAGAAGACAAGTGCAGAAAACATACCAGTCACACCACACAAACATTGAAGTGAAGTTCATTGAACTTCATTGAACTTCACTGGCTACCCTTGGCTGCTCGCATTAAATTCAAGGCACTTATGGTGGCCTACAGGGTCAATGATGGCTCTGCTCCTATCTACCTGAATACTCTCCTGAAGCCCTATGTCACCCGACGACTGCTTCGCTCCTCTAAGGAATGTTTTCTAGCACGGCCAACACCTTGTGCAGGTCAATCCAGACTCTTCTCATATCTGGTTCCGCGCTGGTGGAATGACCTTCCAAGTGCTACCAGATCAACTGATACTCTCTCCACCTTCAAGAAACTCGTGAAGACCCAGCTCTTCCAAGAATATCTCCTGGCGTAAATTTTGGAGAATGCACTTAACAATTTAATTTCTCTGCACTGTATTACACTATTGCACTTTCAACTTAAAATAGTGCAGTTTCTATGTTAGCAATATACACTCCTTGTTAGTTCTTTCATTGTGTTGTAGCTTGAATGTTATCCTCTTTTGTAAGTTGCTTTGGATAAAAGCGTCTGCTAAATGCCTAAATGTAAATGTAAACACACAAAATTGATATTTGCGAATTCATATAATTTGTATGAAGGTGCTTACACAAGCAATCGCATGTTCAAATGACTGAAATGCACACTTGACTACAGAACATGCATAATAATAATCATATCACAAGTTGTTCAAATCGAGTCTGATATAAATAACAGAAATAATATGGAATTATTCTTATTATTATTATTACTATCACTATACTGATTATTATATCATACTGATTTCTGATTGGCTGGCAGGATGTATGTTAATTCTGTATAACACACACCTATGAAGTAGATCTGGTGTACCACTATACAGAATGAATGAACTTAGTTCACTAAGTTTGACTCTGCCACATTCCATATAACAACACACCTTTCATCCCTTACTTATTACATAGGGGTGGGAGTCTGATTGTATATGAGGTAAGATTGTGGGGTAATGACACTGTAACGTTGTAAGAACATTATGTGATTATTGTGTGGAGGTTACCTCCTCGTAGCTGGAGTCGGAGCTCCCTCTGCTCTGTGTAGGTGTCCATGGCACGTTCCCGGTAATGGCGGTACTCCTCCATCATCAGCCGGCGCTTGTCCACTAGCTCCTGCACACACACACACACACGGGGGGGTTGGGGGGGGGGGGGGGTGTACCAGTTCATTAAAACTGCATTAAAACTGCATTATATTATCCCACTGTCCACGTACTGTTACATTACATTTACATAATCTCTCTGGCCAGTTCAAACCTTTGCCGTCATATTTCATTATATCAGAGACAAAATATACCAACGATGGCCAGTATAAGCACAGAGGGAAAGGGATACCTAGTAAGGACATTTATGGTCCTATAGCAGGAGTTACAGTACTCATGTTATAGGTATAGAGGGAGAAGGATACTCAGTAAGGATACGTATGGTCCTATAGCAGGAGGCACTGTACTTTGTGTTAAGAACACTTAACACTGCCACAGTTACGTTTTTTAACCACGAACCTTAGATGCCTTGGACTGGCTCAGGCGATCTTTCTGCTCAAATATCTTGGAGTACTTCTTAAGGTCTTTCTTTATCATCTGTCAAACACAAACACATGAATAGAATCAAGAGAGAGATTAGAGAAGGCAACAATGAACATATGATCAGATCAAAATTTGATCTTTGATCAAAACAAAACTTGGCAAATTAATACACGTCATCTTCCTCCTCCTGTGTTTTACCAACGCACGTATTTGTTGCCTATGCTGCAGACAAACTGAAGGGGACTGTGACTGTTTGACATTTTACCTTTATTTGTTCGCCACTCAAAAGAGTTGGTGGACGTGGTCTCCATAGCAACTGGCAGAAGCGATCCTTGTTATTTTTCTGTAGGAGACGCCCTTGGAAAGTCCACAACCAATAGGCATTGTCCACCTGTTGGACCAAGATTAACACACGGTAATGGATTTAGAAGGGGAGAGCTCAAAATACTGTAGCCCTCATTTGTTTTCTCAGTCATGGATTATTTCAAGAATGCAATCGATTTCTCATATATACATATATATACATATGTACATATATGTATATCGATTCAAACACACTCAGTCTTGAGTGCCTGACCAGCCTCATCATAAAATCTCAAGATAACACAATAATTTTCCATGAGCAGGTTTCTCTAAAGTAAACAGGACCATGTAACAACACATAATCATTGTGCTGGGTGCTAAAAACATGGGACCATGTATCAGAGATTACACTGTTTTTGAACTACAGAATGACTACAGCGGATTTTTTCATAAATGGCAGGAGTAGATTTTGTAAAAGTATGGATTTTTTGGACAAACCACTTTTTCCTAACACACCAAAGTTCCACTCCACGCAATACAGTGATTCATCTTCACTGTTCACTGAACAGAGTCCAATGGACTGGTCACCTTGTGACTCCACCAAGAAACAGACGTGACCACGTAGCGGCCTGTGGGGTCCCACTCCACGTCAGAGGCCATGTAGTGCTCAGCGATATTCATCATGGTACAATCCGATGTGTCCACGAACGCAAGAGCACCGTTCATACTGGGGTAGGGAGAAAGAAAGAAAGAAAGATGAATGCACACTTGCTACACAAAAATAACAGTCCAAAGTTATGTATGTATGCACAGACACACACACACACAATCTCTCACACAAACCTCCTCAGTCCAGCAAGAACCATAAACTGTCCTTGAGGGCTCCAGAAGATGCTGTTGGCCTGCTGTTTGTCAAACATCTCTGCAAACACACACACACACACACAAATAAACCCATCCACTGCAAAATATCCTATTTTGAAAATATTTAATCAAGATAGATGTCACAGAGACTTCAACTGATACAGAACATTCTTAAAACATGGTGATAACGATGTAACTCACTGATGAGCTCGATCTTGCCGTTGTTCTTAACATGATAAAAGGAGGCGTTTATCCGGGGTGACTCTCCGTGAAGGACAGCAAACTTGCTGCCGTTGGGCTCCCATGCAAATGCTATGATGCTCTCTGTGAAAGACACGGTCTCCATAAACAACAGGGATTTGAAATTCTGCCTTGCATTTGGAAAGTTTCACTTTAAAACATGTATTTACTGAAAAGGTTACAAAAAACATTTCAATTCTAAGAAACTGTTAGTTTACTGTATTTGTAGCCATGCCAATGTGCTGTTTTTTAGCCTTGAATTAATTAAGTATTTTTGAACATAACATTTTTCTACTTCTTTATGTAATCAGTCATCTAGAATGTTCCTGACCTTTCATTTCCACCACGTCGACTGGCACTTGCTTTTCCCTCATGCGGAAGATTTCAAAATTTGTGACCACACCCTGTGCAAGCAAGAACAGATGAGAGGGAAGACTGCCATTACTAATCCCATTGATAAAATGACAGTAACAGACACAGTAGAACAGAACCACAATGACAAGGAAGAGAGTACAAAATGATTACAACATAAATGAGAATTTACCAGACAGAGATTGAACATGGGAAAAAAAAATTACATTTTTGTCTGCTATGTCTTGCAAATATACTCAAATGTACATTTTCTGATTGAATGTGTACATTGTCTTCATAAAGTCAGCATTATTAGAATGACATCAACAGACAGATCTTTGTCAGAGTGAACATATTTGACCGTTGACCCTACCTGTGTCCCTTTGGGTGTGCGGTCCACCTTGACGCACAGATAGTCTCCATTACGCTGCCAGTGCAGCTTACAGTCGACCACGTTGAAGAGGTTCCGGACGCGGATCTCCTGCCGCGAGGGCAGCTGCATCAGTGTCACACGGGCAGGGATGTCCTTATCCTCTGGTACCCAAAATGCAATGATGTTGTCACCCGGCGACCATGAGAAATCCCTTTGAGAAAATACAAGAAACATTGTTCAGTTTTGGCTCAAGACTACGTGGATGACACGCATGTACATATCTGTGCATTCATATTTTAATAATAACAATTGATTATGCTGCATTCTAAATTTACATGCATAAATTAAATTAAATGTATTTATAAATGAAATAATGATCTATGATCTTTACAAATCCATTGATGGTCTATGATCAATCATACACAGACACAGTATACTCACTTAATGCCGTTGATTTTCAGACTCTTCTTATCGAGCAGGCCCATATACTACAAGAGAAGAGAACAGTTACAGAAAACCCTACTGGGAGAAGAAGGAATGCACACGTGGAGTGTTTGTATTCCTTTGGTTGTTTTAATTTGATGCAGGCCTGAGACTCACCGGCGTCTCGTAAATGCTCAGGGTGTCTTGGGTCATCCTGGCAAAGAACTTCCCATCCTGACTCCATCTGAAAGCAGTGAAACACTCTGGTGAATATTTATGTGTAAGAAAGAAACAAAAACGTACAAAAACGAAAAAACAGGCTGTAGGAAAGAAAGAATGAATGAACAGCAAGAAAAAAGGCAGAGCACATAATAGAGATTAAGGACAAAGAAAGAAAGGACAAAAAAAAAGAAAGGAAGAAAAAGAGAGAGAGACCTGGTGCCCCACTCACTTGAAAATAGGCCAGTGTGCAGAGCTCTCGCAGTGGAAACCTCTCTTCTTCTGTCCAGTGAGGATATCCCAGATGATGATGGCCTGAGGGTCCTCCTTGGTGTCCATCAGCGGACTGAACGTCACCACATACCTGCCGACCAGCATTTGATGGTTGTGTTTACACATGATGTTTATGTTTGCTTGGCATACTATTCAAACAATCATAACAGATGATAATTACACTCCTACTCCTACAGTATAGTGAAAATATGAAGGTAATGATTGTTTACTAACATGAAACACATGTAATTAACATGGATGGATAACTATGTTAATTAGTAATTACAACTAGTATTTGCACAAGTGACCAAATGCTCTGGGAGAGAGAACTACTCACTGAATAGAGAAATCAATCAATCATTCCATCACATAAAGTAAAAAATACTAAACATAACTATATCAGACTTCAATTATATAAGGACTGCATTCCTATAGAACAGTAGGGGGATGCTGAAACAGCATTAAAATCCTGAACAGAAGATTCTGTTTTTGACGATGTACCTCTCACAGGGCGAAAAGTCAATGAGTGACACGCCCTGGTGGCTGAACCTCTGGATCTGTTTGAACTTCTCACCGCCCCACAATGCAATGCCTCGTTGGTGGAAGGTGGCCAGGTACGTGCCCTTGGGCGACCAGCGGACGTAGGTCTCTGTCCAGCGCTGAGGTAGACAGCAGGGGAATGATGATGAGGGAAAGGAAAAGCATTCTGGATTAGTTTGGTCATTTATGTGCTAAATGAAGCAATTTCATTTTACTACCATATAGTATATATAACCATTTATACCATACTACCATATGAGCTACTACCACATATCTACTACCGTACACACACACACACACACACATACACACACACATATATATATATATATATATAGAGAGAGAGAGAATGTATATAACTACCATATATATAGAGAGAACTCACAGATATTTTCAAACTAATAGTAACTAGTAATCTCAATGACCGTGACATCAACAGTAAAATCAGTGAAAGGGAATGTACACCTACAAATTCTAAAAGTGGCAGATATTATTGTATGCTTAATATCTATTAACAATTAGTTAATTAATTAGAGTTGGGCTACTCACCGCTCTCTCCTCGGCAACAATTGGCTCTTTAGGATCATTGGAGAATATGGCCGTCCTCTCACCCGATTCATAGATGACGCTGTACTGATCCCGACAGTCCTGATCCTCAATCCAGTGCCTCATATTACCCTGGAAAATGGGGACATGCATTCAGCTTCAGTGACCGAATTACATCAAACATCATGTCAAGCCCTTCTGTTCTGTGTGTCCTGTATGATGTAGGCTGGGTGTCATAGAATACTATTTTCAGTCAGGGGAAGCACGTACAAAGTCCTTGAATGGCTGCTTCTCTGGGGTTTCCCACTCATCACTGATGTTCATGTACCTAACAGACAAAGTGAGAGAGTTATTGGAGAGGTCATGGATCTTTTGACTTGTTTGGCAATAGCATGAAAAGGAACCTACTTGTCAAAGTCTGTGAAGAGGTTTACTCTGAATGTATGTTGTTTGTCGAGCTTGTAGCCATCTGCATTCTTCACAGCCTCAAGGGCATGATTTGGAGCAGCATATTCTAGAAAAATGTACCTAAGGCGATAACAACAACGACAAAAGTTGGTGAACACAGAATCACAAGCATGTGCCAAGATCTACAAATGTGCAGAGATCTACAAATGTTGCAAAAAAAACAAAACAAAAAAAACTGTTATCCTCACCCTTTCGTTGTACCGTCTGCATCTGGATAAAATTCATTGGTGATTTTGCCAAATTTAGAGAAAATTTTGTGAATGACGTTTTTCAGTTTCTCTAGTCTCTCCGGGCCCACCTGGGGCACGTTGTCCACCACCACCACAGAGTCAATGCCGTCGGCCTCCAGAGGCTTCTCCCGGAGCACATCTGCCAGGAGCTCTACCAAGGAGCACAGGCAAAAGGGAAATGTTCATTTTTTTTATTTAGGAGTATATGCATGTAAACACAAGGTCAACATTACAATAAAATGTGTTGCACTAGGGCCAACATTTAAAACTGGGGATTACATCAAGATTACTGTGGGATTATGGGTTTTTTTGTGTGTGGATATTCTGTACACATTTCCTGTGTTTTGGGTTTCACACAGACATCTACAAAGGCAGAGGACTGCACAACATTTTATCACACTCGACCTTCAGAAAACAGGCAAAGGCTTGTGCAGTGTCAAAATTCTGATATTCAGATAGTCAGATATTCAGGTTGTCCATATTCCAATAATTATGAACCAAAAATGTCTGGGTAGACAGCTTTTGTTTATCATTAATTTAAATAGATTGTCAATGAGTGATGGAGAATAATATTGTACAGCTCAACACGGTCCTATGCAATAACACATTTTTTTCCCATGAATATCATGATACTGACATTCATCGGGGGGGGGGGTCGAATTATCATGACTATAAACGACAAAGCATGGCAGATCTACTTGATTAAAAGGACTGAAGGAGCACTACTTCCAGTTACGCAGGGCATCAACTAAATAAATCTTACAAGACTCTCCCTATGCTAGAAATAGGCTAATTATGGGTAATTTGAAGTCAACGATTCCAGACAATGGACACTCCAAAACTGTCAGTTGGCCGGCTCCTCTGTCTGATACCAAACCTCATACACGAGTCATTGCAAGATTTCACTGTCTGTTGCACCAAGATAAGACACTAAATAACGGTTTTTCGTTTGGACGAGAACCTCAATTTAAGAAATAGCGGTACAATCATGAAAAGAGGATTCCTGGATAAAAATGCATCACTGTCAGGTGAGGTGACCAGTTTGCCTAACGTTTGTGATATTTGATAGCCGAGGGCCACAAGGACATAGCAAACTAGGTACATAAAAATTCTGCGACTTAACTGCGACAGACCAGTACAAATATACAGGACATCATTTGTCAATTATTCCAGCCCGTTCGCATTCTCCTGAACAAGGATGCTGTAAATGCGTCAGCATCCAAGCCATCCACTCCAAGCACACGCTGACTATCAATAAGCCATACATTTATAGGCAGGGGTGCTACCCCAAAACCGCGTGTCTAAGGTACATGCCCACGTATAACATGAATTCGAATTAGGCCAGTGTCTATCCAAAAAGAACAACTTTGTTCTATACAAGAAGCACAGAAGCTAGCAAATTAGCTTAGCAGCGGGCCGTGAAAGCCTGGCTCTTTCCCAAGCTCACCCTCATCCTCGATATCGTCCACAAAGTCCTCCGGGTCGCTGAACGAAGGCTCCTCTTCTTCGTCAAATTCGGCTCCAGCCGCCATATCTAGTGTACTCTGCATCTGATGACTTAGCGGAAAAAAGTCTTAAAACCACGAATAAAATATATCCGCTGATAAAAGATGTAGACCTGTACGCATCATTGGGTAGTCGTGCAACGTTGGGTAAGGTAATAGCAGTGTAGCTGTGTGGGACCTTCGAGAACAGTGCAATTGCACACCACATGCGCGCAGCTTTCTGTGCAAGTGCCCAGTCTATGCTGCACCAACATGGACGCATACGGATTCGACGAAATACACATAGAGAGATTTTTGTACGCATGGTTTGGACATGTGTGCTTTCCGTAGAGAGGGAATCCAAATATTTTCGATGTGCGGGTATCAGACTGCATTGCTAACATGTGTTTTTTAAATCTTCTGATGCATTGTACTTAATCACCGTGCTCGGATTCAGTCAGTCAGATTCTGTCGATCAACACCCCAGAATATGGATCAAGGTAAGATAACGTTAAACTTTGTATTGTTATATGTTCTAAAGATAGATGAAAATGTCAAGTTAGCGTTGTGGTAGCCTTTAAGTTAATTAAGAAGGAATGACAGACCAGTTTACGGTTGCAACTGTGTATTTAAGTGTTATGCAGTTTTGTATCACTGTCAGCACACAAAATACACCTTAGTCAAATAGTTAAAACTACTACTTGAAAATATAACTATGTATCCGTTCGTGGTGGTGGTTATGATGTTAAGTAGCTTTAGCTAGCCAGTTAGCTAGCCATTTGTGGTCTTGCTTGTAAATCCATAACGTTATGTCATGGACTCGTATGCGATGTCACTGAATCTGCCTTTCTCCTTGTGTAGGCACAATGGACACTGACTGCATTGCGCTACTCCCCGGAGTACTAACATTCTTGGCAGATCCGAAGCAATCCTTACCTGATGACACTTGTCTGGAGAAACTACTGGATTGGCTTACAAACATCATCATTCAAGGTCGGTGTAATGTATGCTTGCCTATGTAGATTACATTGATTTAGGGTTGGTCTTTCTTCAGAATTTCTTCAAACAACTGGTCCATGTTAAAGCTGTCTTAAACAAGGTGCAAGGTTCTTGTGAGTCTCGTGATCATGCATGATTATGATCAGCAAATTCAGAGGATATCGCTAGGGCAGTTTGTGATTGTGGAAGTTTTAAATTTGCTCTGTTGGTCATACCTCTTCATTTATGTGGCTCTGATTCCTAGGCTACCATTCTTTCATTTCAACTCTAATTTGCCTATGCCTATTTCATTCGGGTTTGTGCTTACGTTTCAAGTAGTGTTGAGTAGGGTTTTGATATTAATTATTTCAACTTGCTTCTTCTATCTCTGCTTGCAGATGATGACCGGAATCTCCTTGATCAGCAGCCATGCTTGTTGGGTTTCATATCCAGCATGTGTGAATCAAAAACTGCAGATCCCATAATCCTCTCTTTCACCCTCAAGCTCACTGGCCTACTGGCTGCAACCGAGAGGGGCTTCAGCCATTTGGACGTGAGTCAAGACTCTAAGTGTAGCCTACTAGACATCAATTTAAATGTTCAATAGAATTGTAGCACCCTTTTGAGATGATTGATGATGCTCTTTTAATCAGTAAGTATATGGGCACTATCATTGGGCTAAGTAGGCTTAACAGAGACCAGTTCACTAGATGCATCTCAGAGATAATTTGGACGATGCAGTTGTTCATGATTATTTTGACCGTCAAAATCCCCCTTTGCGCTGACCAGAAGATCATTGAAAAGTTTATATTGTGACGTTATGTGACAGTCCCACTTATGCAGACCGGAACTATTCACGTTTGCTCCCATTGTAACACATGTTGCTCTGTCTTGGTCAGTATTCAATGCTCTTTGGTATACCACTCTAAGGACGATAGGGTTAGCCAGGGTTTGCTACAATTCTACTCGGATGTGGAAATTTCCAACTCAGAAAGTTGGATCATCCTCACTAACACTGACTTTGGGATTCCAAGAAGGCTGCCCGATGGGCCATGCATTAACAGAGTGAAAGATGTAATAAAGATGTAATGTCTCTGATTGGCTGGTTGCTGTGTTTTCCTCCTGCAGGAGCGTGGCATCTTGCAGGGGGTGTTTGCGTGTGGGGGTGAGGATGGAGCAGTGCAGGGTCAGTGGGAGGAGGCATCGGTGCGCTGCGGCTGGCTTCTGGGACTGAGGGCCATGCTGAAGCACCACAAGGCCATGCTGTTCATCAGCCAGAGGGGTAAGTCAGGACACACACACACACACACACACCCATACACACCTGCTGCTGGGACTGAGGGCCATGCTGCAGCACCACAAGACCATGCTGTTCATCAGCCAGAGTGGTGAGTCAGGACACACACACACAACACACACACACACACACACAAAGCTGCAGAGTATCGTGTTTCACATTGTCTTAATGCTTAAAATGGAAGCTTCAACTACTAATAACTTCACTTTATTAACATCACCAAGGAACAACAAGCTTTGATGCCATAATCTTAAGCGTCAACTTTTTCTTGTGGACACATTCTTAATATACACGTTAAGCAAGTATATATACACACGTCAAACAACAGATACACTTAGTTTATTATGTCATACTCTAAAGTGAGGCATAGTCAACTTATTTTTATTTATGAAACCAACTGGCAACGTCTCCCCCACCACCCCCTCAACAGGCCTCACCAAACGCATCCTCCAATTACAGCGCGACAAGAGTCTCTTTGTCGCAGCAGCAGCCAATCAGCTCCTCGCTCACATCCTAAACTTCCCACATCCACCAATCACGGAGAAGCAGACAGCCCAAGAGAACGGGCACCTCGACCCTGACCAGAGCACCATCACCGCCTCTGTCACCACAGTGATTGTGGGGGAAGTAGGGGAGGCCCTCGTGTCCCAGGAGCACTTCCGCGTCCTCCAGGGTCTCAGGCTGCTCGCTCTGAGTCTGCCCGGCTGTGGAGCTCCTCTCCTGGGGAGCATGTGGAGCGGAGCCCTGGGCCCTCTGAAGGTGCTCTTGGAAGTGGGCATGACTAGGCTGTCCCTGCCCATTATGGAGGTGCTACAAGCAGCATCCACGTAAGTAGTAAAGTAGTAGAGTAATTCAGTATCATCAACAAATGTTTACTTTTGTGTTCTGTTTTGATGAAATTAGTGCTGAAGTTGTGTGAAGTAATCCTTCCTGTTTCTTTTGCTCCAGGACTGAGCTGTTTGGCCAATCAGAGGCCAGAGTGGAGGAGCTGATGAGGGCGACCCTGAGGGTGGGGGACCCCAAGACAGCCATCCAGTGTGCCTCAGCCATCGCACGCCTGCAGCACTGGTACACACACACACACACACATATCCTTGATATGCAGACAGACGCTTGCAGTAGTAAACGCACAGATAGACACACATGGTATTTTACTCAAAACCTTGTTTATGTTAAAACTACTTAATGTTTAAGCTAAAATGGGCTTATTTTCTTTTTTCCTCTGTCCTCTTTCTCTCTTAGCTCAGATCAGTTAAAGAGGTTGGCTGTGGGTATAATTCTTCAGCCCTTGGAGTTTATCACTGGTTCTTCTCTACTGATGCTAGCCAACGGTTCAGGTACTGACCTTCATATACAACCCTCCTTAGACTGTTACCTGACGGTTTAGCAGCACTCTGCTCTGCGTCAACAGCTCACCTTAGCCGTGGTAAAATGAGCGTAACTCAGCACCTTTCATGGGTTATTACTTATATTTAAAATTAATTATCCCTATATGTCTATATCTGTATCTATGATTATGTCTATGCCTATGTCGGTATCTATCATTATATCTATATCTTTGCAAATCTGTATGTGTGTGTCTATGTAATATATGTTGTTATGTCAAAAAACTTGACGCTGGTTTCGCAATGCCTTTTTGGTCATCCCTCTAAACAGGGGACACTAAGGAGGTCACCAGTCAACAGCCTGTCCTGAGGGAGCAGTTGTCTCAAAAGTCTACATGCATCTCTCTGCTGTCTCTCTCCTTGAGCAGTGTAGCTGAGCTGAGCCTCTTGGTAAGGCGTCTTACACAAGATCTTACTGCATGTTTTGGATTAGCTCTGGCATTGTAAATCTTACATTCACACCTTCACAACATGACACCAGTAGAAACCATCCACTCACCGCTTCGGGGAGTCAGGGAGGAACCCGTCGGGATTTACTTACCCATTCTGACTGGCGGACCACACGTTGTCCCTTAGATATGGCCAATAGGACTTTAGACAATGCAACCACTGTAAGATGCCAGTAAGATGCTTAATTCTAAAATATGTTATAGCAGTAATAATAAGTGTAAAGACATGGATTCCATTCAGGCCTGATCTTGTTAGCTTAAAGGTCCGATGAGCAGTTTTGTACATTTCAAGCCAGTTGAATTGTGTAGGGTTTTTGACAGTCCTTCGAGATGATTTTTTTTTTTTTGCCACACTCTGTTGCTACATGTAGAACATTTTTAACTAGTATTTAAGTAAGGAAGTTTTAACTACATAAAAATACCACATAGCCTCTTTAAATAAAGTGATATAATGAGTATTACTGTAAATTACAATCTTACAGTTGCAATTTTTTTTTTGATTGACCTCTCAGGTCATTTTCTAGGACTACTGTAGTATTTTTGCGCTATATGAAACTCTTGTGTGCTAAAAATTTATGAAACATTTACTCAACTGTTGTCTGGTTAACTCTCACCTATCAGACTTCCCTGTTTGTGTATGCCTCGGTGGAATCGGTCACTGGAGCAGTGTTACAACTTCTGAAGGTGGGCCTCGGTCTAAGTCCCTCCCCCATGCCACGCAATAAGGCCTTCCTCCATCTAATTGGCTGCAGCAGGGTCCAGAGGTGTGGTTTAGATGCCCTGATCAGCCTCAGTTCTTGTGAAGGTACAGTTGTATGAGTTATCACAAAATAACACTCCCCCCAAAAAAGGCTTAGGTGAATTTATCTTCTTAGTAGAGTAGAGTAGTTGCTTTTATGGCCAAAGGACTCATTATGGGGTGAATGAAGGTTCTCTTTGGTTCCCCCTACAGACTGCACCCAGTGTCAATTCCCCTACAGAATGCACTGAATTCGCAGATGAACCTTATGAAATCATGTTTACCTTGTCAGGAAATATTCAAAAATGATCATTGCTGATTCCTATTCTTTGATGTGTTCATATTTTTTACATGGTCATCGACATCATAAGTAACCCAGCTAAAATGAATTTGAAGATGCCATCCAAATGCTGTGCTTTCCTACAAAGATGTTTTTAACAGAGGATAGTTGTGTAATGGTACATTTGGTAACACTTTACTTGACAGTGTCGACATAAGAGTGACATGAGTCATTTATGACTGTCATAAAGTGTCAGTCAGTTTTTATAACATCATTTAGCAGTGGAAAAGTAGTTGCAGAGTTGCAGATTGTTAGTTGTGTTGTCATGTATGCCTGGCTTCAACATCTCTTTTCTCTACATTACCAAAGACGGCCATCTTGTTTTCCAATGGCTAGCTAACCCTAGTCATGTGATTCCTCTCCTCCAGGAAGCCGTGTCCTCAGGCAGGAGGTCCTGGACGTTCTCCACCAGTACCTCCAGCACCCAGACTCTGACCCCACAGTAAGGCGTCCTCCTCAAACACTCTTTGGGCCTTAAAGGAGAAATCCATGTGAATCAATCCATAGCCCTGTTTTTCCAAGTCTCCAATCACTGTCAGTACAGTGGAAACATGAAAATACAACATAGACCAAATAACGAAATGGCAGCTAACTAACAGTAACTGAATTGGGAATAGTAAAAATGAAAAAGAAAGTATGACACTGTGCCCACAGTTAGTGTTAGCTGCCAGTTCACTATTCAGTTTATGTCAGGGCTATGGATTGATTCACAATTTCTCTTTTAATTTAGATAGCAGGCAAAGGGCCAAGTCTGCCAACAAGCACAGGTGTCATGGATAAACTACAGCTATCTTGGCGGATGTGGGAACTGTTGACATGGCTTATCAGTGTTCTTAACATGCCTTGCCCACAGTGTTAAATTAGAAAACGCAGTTAGCCTAGTTATTAAAATAGCTTTTGTTAGGCTTACGACTTTGGATTTTTGATAAATTCACTTTAGTAAGACTTTTGTTGTTAAAGTATTGTTATTAAATTAACGTTACTTAAGACTTAAGACTTTGCACTTCTGTCTATTTTAATTAGCTTTGCCCATCAAACTAGAGCCTCTGTCTGGCCTTATATGACTTTAAAATTCTATGTGAAGGCTATTGCATTATTATTAAATTATTTGAACTCATTGTAATATATTGGGGTGTTGTGGAAAGAATATTGAATCTGTTAGCAAGGAGCCGTGTGTTTGAGTGGACTCCTTTGTTTGGGTTATGTAAACGATTGGTGTTCTAGCCTATTTAGTGTGTGTGTGTGTGTGTGTGTGTGTGTGTGTGTGTGTGTGTGTGTGTGTGTGTGTGACAGAATATGCAGTAAAGAAGTAGATGTGTGTGTGTGCATGTGCTGTGGATGTGCAAGAATTCACTACAGGAAGTGAAAATACTCCCACCTCTCACCACTGTGTGTGTGTGTGTGTGTGTGTGTGTGTGCGTGCACGGCACAGGTGCTACAGAAGACCCTACAGGCGTTACTGAAATGGATCTGTGTTGACTCATCTGCCTCGTCTGAGCAGATGCACTTCCTCACTCAGAGTAAGCCTAGCAAGCTTGTTGCACATGGAGATCAGTTTTATGGCTTGTGCACAGTGTGTACAGTGTGTCACTTGTAATAATAACTGAACATTTTAGAAGTGTATTACAAATGTGTTTGTGTGTGAGAGGGAGAGAGCAAGAGCCTTTACTGTGACTAACATCTTTTGTTATTATATATAAATCTAATTTGAGATTACTATAGTAGTATGAGTCACACTGTTAACAAGTGATTGTATGTGTGTGTGTGTGAGATAGATCTATTCCCAGCACTGATGAAGCGTGTGTGTGACATGCATTGGGAGGTGAGGGACTCAACTCTGGAGTTCATCACTCAGCTCATCGTAAACTCTAGAGGTAAGTTTGTAAACACACACACACACACACAAACTCACTGTGTATTTTCAATGCTGGTGACGACTAGTTGTGGGAAACATCTTGTGATCTGGCAAGGAAGTGATGTGGGTGTGCTCTCAGCATAAACCCTATAAACAAACTGATCACATCAACTGTTTTGATCATGATTGGGAACGGCACACAAAGAGCTTTTTTATGCCCATAAGTAGTTTCATCTATTAATTTATTTGTCACTATGGACAGGCCTCCCTTTCCTTCCTTCTCCCATTTTCTTTCTGACGTATTTACTGTCTGCCTTGCTTACATGCTTTCTCTCTCCCTCTCTTTCTTTGTTTCTCTCTCTCTCTAGACTCACTGGTGTTTGGCGGGGCTCTGTGGGGCAGTGGCATTGTCTCTCTGCTGCTCGCCTGCCTGGATGACTCCGAGGGTTACGTCAGAGCCAGCGCCGTCAGTGCCCTGGGACAAGCAGTGACCGCTGCTCACCACCAGGGGGAGACGAACACAAACTCACACAGCAACAGTTTGCCGGTGAGCAGCATCCTTACCCAGGAAGTGGCTATGTTTCTGCAGCACTGTCAAAGTCACTGGTTTAGTCGATTAGACATCTCAAGTCATTCATTTATATAGCACATTTAAAAACAACAGGGGTTGAGCCAAAGTCAAAGACAAAAGTTAAGTTAGTTAAGGAGTCTGAACAATGGACAATAATAAGAACATAGAATGACATAATAGAAGAAGGTTATGTGTGTTTATTGGTGGCACAACAAAAACAAGAAAGTAAATAAGTAAATCAAATAAATAAAAACAAAACCAGCCATCAGTCGGAATTCAAAGCAAGCGAGAAAAGATAGGTTTAAAAGAGGTAATTGTAGGGGAGGATTTGATATGTGGAGGGGAGGGTATTCCAAAGCTTTGGAGCAGCTCGAGAGAAAGCTTGGTCACTTTTGAGACATGGGACTGTATGGGTGCAGAATGTGGGAGCAGAAGTTCAGACATGTATGGTGGGGCTAAACCATTAAGAGCTTTAAAAACAAAAAGCCAAATTGTGAAGTCTGTTCTCAATCATAGTGGAAGCCAGTGGAGCTGAGCTAAAACTGGTGTAATGCGTTCCCTCTGTCTTGTGCTGGATCAGGGTAGCGTAAACATTTCTGGGGGATACGTGTCTATGTGTAAAAGAAGGTCATAACGTTGTTTCAATGTAGTTTGAGCATTAAACATAAGGAATACATTAGAACAGAGTTCTTAGATTGTACTCAGACCTTTATATAGGGTAAGATTACAACAGTTGTAATTGTTATTGTAATTGTAATTGTAATTGTAGTTGCGAGGAACACATATTTGAAGGTTATGGAGAATCTTGACTTAACATAGGAATAACCTAATCATATGAATAACCTAATCCTTTGTGTGAAAGTAGAAGTAAGTTTTAGGAATGTGTCACTTTTAAACACAACTTCCTGTGTCTCTGCTGTCCTTCAGGAGGAAGTCCTGACCCGCCTGTCGGCCATCTTGGCTCAAGACACAGAGGGCTTCCCCCGCCGAGCTGTCCTTAAGGCCTTCACCGCCTGGCTCTCTGGGTTAAGGCCCCCTCCCTGCCTCGACCAATCGTTGTCTGCCGTGTTGACCCTGGGCATTGACGACTTGGACTGGGAGGTCAAAGTGCATACCATGGAGCTCGCCGAGACCCTCATGGACAAGTGGCTGGATGAGAGTCACTGCCCCCTGGCCGAGGCCCTGGAGAAGCTCCAGGACGAGTATGGGGTGTTTGGTGTTCTCTTTAAAGGCCTGCTCGATTGCGACCGACCCGTCGCCCAGAGGGCCTGCCAACTGCTGCTAAAGCTACGAGAGGTCATGAAGGTCAAAGGTGAGTCAGCAGGGTCTTCAACATCACCATCGTCCCTCGGGGACAAGCCCACGTTTCAGCTCCAAAGCCACCAATGGGGCGAGGACTTGTTGAGGAAATGCAAGGGTATCAGCGATTCCGATTGGTCAGGAGAGGGCAAGCCGGCAACCGATTGGCCACCTCAGGGGGAGGAAGTGAGTCTAAGGGAGGTGATTTGGCGGCTGGACTTAGAAGAAATGAGGGACGCGCTGGCGCGGAGCAGTGACCACACCATGGCCTCACCGCGTTCCCTCATGGAGGACATTCTGGCCGTGACGCAACAGAACGACGACAACACTGTGGACTGCTACTGAGGACATGCACATGCCTTCATGAAAACAAGTGTTCCTATGCATGCCAAAAGTAAAGAGTAATGGCACTTTCAATAATGACTTCTAGAACTTCTAGAAAAATCTAGAACTTTTTGACCCTGAGAAACTGGGATTGAAGCACTCAGGCTAGGGCTACACCCGATGCGTGACTGATTTTTTTCAGTTTGTACCATCTAAAATAGTTTTAGAAGACTGGGCAGTGCTCTGGAGTAGACAGTTTCAAGAGAATTTGATTAATAGCATCATAGCTCTTCCCACAAGATTTCTGTTGTTATCAATCCATATGTCATTATACAGCTCTCCAGAATGCTGCGGGTTCCATTCACTTTTAATGGGCCTTCCCAACATTCACATCTGCATATCAGCGAGTAGAGATCATTCACTTATCACAGTCTAACTTCGCTGAAAGTAAAAGGAGATTCAACAATAGGAAAGGAGCCTTCTAAAGAATGTTTTAAGTTCAAGTTGCATTGCGAACTATTTGTTTATCTGCAGAAGCCACAAAACGGTAACAAATTAAATTTAAAAGACGTTTGTATGAAGCTCTGTCATCGTTTTGGCAAGTAGCCGTATAATAAGTGGGATGCCGGTCACAGGAAAGTATTTCCCTTCTGGACAAATCCAACTATTTAATCAACCAACCTGTTCGTCCTGTCGGGAAATATTTTCTTATGATCGGTGGACAGTACGTTATCCCTTACCTAATGTAGTGGAAGTAGTTTGGAAACTAAATGAAACATTCCAGCATTGTGTTTGTTTCTTTTGTTTATAGCTCTGTAGCCCGATCTCCAGATTACACTGGAAACTAATTGCTGCAATATAACATACACAGTGTGAACAGAGTGCTTCAGTTACGCACCCGGTGTAGCTTCCCTATCATACTCAAAAAAAAGCTGGTGCATTTTTCTAATCTGTTAAAAAAAGGATATGTCCACCTTTTTAATTTAATTCAAGCACGATAATAAAGATGTATGATTTTGAATGGAACATGCGACTACATGTGACTATATCATGAGCGCTCATAGCAGTGCAAACCTCTTTTTATACGAGCCATTATTAGTTGAAGCTTGGCCAATCAGAATTTTACGTATTGGCCTTCATTAGATAAAACATTATTACCAGAATTACCTCTATGAATGATGAAACTTGAACTAAATTGAACTTACAGCACCACTAAAATGCAATGATTGGGATGGGCCAAATGGGCCAGATTTGCCCATCTGGAAACCATTAATGTACAGAACTGTACAGAAATGTGTCAGGTAAGGTAAATGCACAGCCTGTAATGTCCTGTGGCAGTTGGGTAATGGGAAAAAAAACACACACACACACAACATTTTGTTTAGAAGCTTTTCTTCAACATTGAGATGTTTCGTATACTGTCCTTGTGGAGTTCAGTGAGGCGTATTCTGGCGTATTCCGTTGCAGTCAGTACAAGGCTTCTCTTTGTGCTCAGCTGGGTCTTTGTGGTCATGACATTCTAAAGTGTACCCTGTAGGGCACGTCTGAGGGTACTCTTGGTAATGACCCTACCCTCAGATGCCCTCAACTATCATGAGGGTAGTAAATGAAAGTAAATGAAAGACCTTTATGATCTGGTGAAAGACCTTTTTCACGAGATCATAGAAAGTTCGCGCAGTTTGACGCAGGTTTGCTGAGTGGGAATTTTTTCGTTTCAGAGCCCCGCAACCTTTAGCACTAGTTTGTGTCCTTACAATAAATAACACACACACAGTCACTAGGGTGTTTGCTTTCTCTCTCTCTTTCTCTCTCATTCTCTCACACACACACAAACACACACACACACAAAGTCACTAGGGTGTTTGCCTTCTGTCTCTCCCTCACACCCTCACAAACACACACTCAGAAATGTACAAATATCCCCAGACAAGAGGTGTCGAGAAACCCTGGGTCTGTTTAAACCTGGTGAATAGCCTCAGACAGATGAATAGAAAAATCAAGTGTTTTGGGGTGTCCTTCCCATTGCTCTACACTATCTACAATATGTAGAATAGACTAGTACACAACACAAGCTAAACGAAACTCTTGAAATGCTGGCATTCACACACTTCAAAAAATAAGTACTGTTTTCTTAGTCATCAAACTCACATCACACACTCTCACAGATGACTCGGGTATTCAGACAAGCAAGTCGCGCGCATGCACACTGAGAGACCTAGACACACACTAGCTGAGAGAAGTACACACCTGTATGGACAAACGCACACATTGACAGAATATTTGTACACACTTACACACTTGCACAAACCAGTTCAGACACGCTTACACACAGAGAGATATGGATTGACACCTAGACACACCCACACTGAGAGAAGTACACATGTACATATATGGAAAGACGGTCAAACACACACATGTTGAGAGAAGAACACATGTACACACTTAGACACCTACATGATCCAATACACACACACACAGGGAGACGTATACACACATACATGGAAGACACAACAGAGGCGTGTAGATACACTGACTCACCCGAGGTGGTGTTTTCATAGACGCTGACTAACACTTGCTGTGGCTGCAGAAGAGAGGTCAATCTCCGGCCTCTGAAACAACACACACACACACACACACTGGAGAGGAGAAGAGAACACGGTCTCCTGTCATAAGATCTACACTCTAATGTCCAGCACGTGTGGTTTTGTGTGTGTATGTGTACCAGTTTACCAAGTGCGTGTCAGGTCAACAAGTCATGAGGTGTGTGGGTGTGTGTGTGTGTAGACCCATTCATAAGAATGGTAAAAGGAAACTACAAAAGTAGACATTCAGAAACGAACAAAAAAAAAACAAACAACAAAGGACCTCACATTAGTGGCCATGTAGTGGGTCAGAAAGATTACTGTGATTTATTGGCAGCAATTGTTTATTGGTGTGGGCCTTTTTTAGTGAAATTGTGCATGAACATTGACTGAAAGTAAAATAGCGTAAGCCAGTCTAGCATGTTTAGTGCTGGCTATTAGCACGCCACGGTCAAGTCTAAAACCAAAGCTTTAACGAGTCTCACACATGCACACACACACAGACCCATATCCTCCCTCCTTACAGTCATAGATGAGCTGGCCCTGTGAGCGAACAGAACAGAAGAGGGGAACACGTGAAGGTGTGTGTGTGTGTGTGTATTGGTGTAAAAAGACAGCAAAAGCACTAGAGGTCCTTCAGATTCCAATTATTTTAAAATGTGTAAAGTACATTAAAACAAAAGTCTAGACAAGTTTAAATCCATAGCTATACAAGATCTGTAGACTTTGTTCTGGACCTTTGTGTCGTAGCATTGCCTTTGAATGAGAAAGAACAGCTGGTGAGAGACAGTCATATCGGTGCTAATGAGGTGCAAAGAGTGAGATAAATCAATTTAATCATCATCACAGTAAAGCTGGAGGCCCTCATGCCAATTAATGAATACCACAGCAAAGTGACCAGCATTTTATGCCACTCACACTGTGGGTGCAGAGTCAAAGGGTGGGTGTTGAGTTACAGAAAAGACAGTGGGGATATAGTTGCTGCTAGTTATTATCCACACTCTGTGATTCTCGTACTAGGCTATTTTCTAAGCATGCCAGTCATATTATGTAGATCTAGTTCTTGCACAAATTGTTCTAGGTCATTAGCTCACCTCACCAATCCCCCATATGCCCTAATTTGCCTTCACGGTTTGGAGCTTTGATTCGAAAGAGGAAAAATAGAAGGGATAGCTCATAAAAAACTTTATTATTCCCACAGATCCTTTGCCAGTAGGATACTGCCCAGCACTATTGGCAGTTACTGGCCAGTAACTGTGTGTGTGTGTGTGTGTGTGTGTGTGTGTGTGTGTGTGTGTGTGTGTGTGTGTTGGAAAGTGCAACATACTAAGGCCCATGAGTCACACGCATATCTCCCTGGCCGACCTGTTTACATACGTTCAGCGGTGTCTGAAACACAGAGTCTTTTGAGGGGAGTGGATGAGACAGGGGAGGAGATGCTCAACCTATAGGTACTAATTCAAATAGAGATATAGTATAAAGGAGCTCAACCTATAGGTACTAATTCAAATAGAGATGTAGGCTATATATCATTTTATAATCTAGTCTAGATTAAGAGGGGTCGTTAGTATTTTTCATTGGTTCCCTCTCAGTCAAATTAAATAAAATAGAAATAGGAAGATAAGAAGATAGGACAGCACTGTTGAAGAGCAGTACCAGTGCTCTATGCCGTGTGTGTGTGTGTGTGTGAGAGAGAGAGAGAGAGAGAGAGTAAGGAAGATAGGACAGCACTGTTGAAGAGCAGTACCAGTGCTCTATGCCGTGTGTGTGTGTGTGCATGTGAGAAAGCAAGTAAGTGAGAATTATGTGTAAGTGAGAGTCATTCAGAGCCCCCCACCCACAGTTCTTAAGAGGACACATTCACACAAAAACACTGTACACCTGAATTTATTCCACTTTGAAAACAAACAGTGAAACACAGTGAACAAGTGAAGTTCAAACATCTGTTTCTGATGTCTTTATTTCTGTACCCAGCACAGAAAGGTCTGTGTATGAATACCCAAACTAAAAGATTCATGTTCCGCTCTGTCTGTATCTCTGTCTGTCTGTCTGTCTGTCTGTCTGTCTGTCCAGACAGCTTTAACCCTACAGACTACAGAGCTTTAGATAGTGTTCCAATCCTGATGACACCAGTGCAACTACAGAATGCAACAATAGACATATGGTGAAAGACAGAGGTGGAGAGAGATCTGTTTTTCTGACATGGATAATTTTTGTTCTTTTTCTCTTTAGATTGACGTTAACATTTCCCAGTTATCGGCTACCACATAATGCATGTATTAATTATTATTGGGCCAAACCGAGAGTAGTGACACCTAGATTTAACTAGAAAAAAAAGAAGAAAGACAGACATTGAAGTTTAATACATAAGTGTGGCACTTAAGAGTTTTTGGCATCGTCATCTGGAATACAGCACAACAAAGACTTGCTATAATGTGCGATGGCAATGGTAGTTCAACAAAACCCCCAAATTAATCTGTCAGGCTGAGAAAGAAATGGGGGAAAAGGGTGCTGTGAATGAAAGAAAGAAAGAAAAGGGATATGCAAAGGTTTAAGGCTCTATCACTTTCCATGTTAAGAATACACCTGAAACTGAAGGGTAGAGGGAATGAACGAGGTGAAAGGAGAATATCTGTTCATATGCTAAGCTACACCTGAGAAGGGAGCGAGAGAAAAGAGTAGGAGGCTGTTTTTTTTTTTTTTTTTTTTTTAAAGGGTGCTTATGCTGCTCTTGACTTTAACATGCTAAGCACTACCTGATAAGTATTACCTGAAAGAGAAAGGTGAGAGTGAAAAAGAAATTGAGAGTTGAGAGACAGAATGAGAAAGAAAGAACGTTGAAAGAGAAGGAGTTTAAAGAGAAAAAGAGAGGCAGAGAGAAAGAGAGGGAGGGGGGAGAGAGAGAGTTGCAAAAGGCATATCAAGGAGTTTAAAGAGAAAGAGAGAGGCAGAGAGAAAGAGAGGGAGGGGGGGGGAGAGAGAGAGTTGCAAAAGGCATATCAAGTGTCAGAGGAGTTGCTCTTATTCTCATTGCCGTCGCTGCTGCTGCTGTTGAATAGTGACTGACTCAGGAGACGCTGAGTGATTCCATGCCTTTTCCTGTATCCCGGCTTTGTTTGGGAGAGCCCCAGATGCACAGCATTTCCTGTGTCCCAAAGAACACTCTCCTACGACCAGTGGAGACCAGGGACTCCCGACACACACACACACAATCAGACCATTGTGCTCAGGGTGAGAGAGAGCCACCAGCATTCTCTCTCACACACACACAGATTCTGAGACACACACACACACATACATCATGCAGATACCCATACATGTGTGTACACACACATGCACAGATAGACCAGACTGCAGCTGTTTGGCCAACTAAACTGGAGTGACTGACAGTTCCATGTGGAACCAGATGTGTGTGTGTGTGTGTGTGTGAGACAACTTGGCGAACAAAACAGTCTCCACAAAGTCTGTCTGACTGAGAAACTGTCATATCCAAGGAGGGATATTAAAAGTATGGGGTATAGTGACTGTCTTGGCAAATTAACTCAGAGCAACTTCTACATCTCACGATTAAAAGCCCAACAATTCTCCAAACAATGTGTGTAGGAGCAGCAGTAACAGTCGATCTGATCGGCTGCGGTTAGTTTCTCTGACCCCACCATTGCGAGTGTGTCACTTCTGATAAAAACCATCTTGCTAAACACCACTTGGCTTTTAAACAAAACTTTAAAGCTCTTCCTGTAGAATCTCTTTACAGTGTCTCTCCAACCTCCTTGTCCTTTCATGTTCACATCAAAATAAGCAAACAGAAACACAAAAAAACACCCAAAGGCAAATAACAACCAGCAGTGTGAACGCTTACTTTAGTCAAATTCAACTACACCCAGACTTAAGATTCATGGCTTCCAACTGTCAAGTACAACCTACATTGAAAACAAAATGAAGCAAAATCACAAAACAAAACTTTCTTTGCCCTTTTGTGTGTGTGTGTGTGTGTGGCCAGTCAGCAGGCTTTACAGTCAGATGCTGAAATTATCATCTCGGAGCACATCACATGATCAAAAGTGGAAGAACTTTCACATGCACCGAAAAAAGGGGAAGTGAAATTTGAAGTCACAAGCTAAAAACAAACTAAAGCAGTGTGACAAACATATGGGAAATATGTTTTTTATGTCATGTCACACACACAGGGAGAGAGAGAGAGAGAGATACATACATACATATGCCTGCTATGCCTGTGTGTGAATGAGTATTCAAAGATTAACTGTGAAGTCTTAAAAAACTAAAAAAGTTATGCAATTTTTTTCTTAATATTCCTTTTATCCCACTGATGAGACTAGCTTCATTAAGGGACACAGAATGGAAACCATTTTTGCCTTGGCTTTGATCATTTGTGAGAGGTTGTGCATGGTCAAAGGGCTATCATGAACATGAGGCATGGTTGTGCCCACCTTCATATGAATATCTCAAACTTAGAAATAGAACATGGAACTGGAACAAAGCCTGTGATGTCAAATATCACAGAGCAATTGTAGTTCAATTGTGATTGCCAAAGATGGTGCCATTTAGCCAAAAGGACCATTTCAATACCCAGCCTAAATATAAGGTTTTAATTGGGCTTCTAAAACTGCACTTGAACTTATTTTTAAAGAACCGATGTTGGATTTATTCTATATTCTTCTTTTAACATAATAGAATAGATAGAAAAGATACAATACTCCATTCATCAATTCTCAATTCTCTGTCCCCTTTAAAATCACTCACACACACACACACACACACACACACACACACAATGGAGTAGGATGGAGTTGAGCTTCTTGCTCTGACACATGGGAGACAAGGCTTCCAGAGAGACTCCTCACAGATTATCAGTGACAGGAAATGAAAGAGGAAAAGAGTCCTAAAAATATTCAAAAAAATGATGTCAGGGTGACTCTAACTGATAGGCAGTGTGATGCGTTCCCCAATGACATTAATGTTTTTCCTCCTACCGCCAAGTGTGTGTGTTCACCAACTTCTCCCATCACAGTAAAAACACTGTTGTGAGAGTAACAAACTTATGTGTGGCCTCATAAAATTGTGTAAATATATGCTTGTGTGTATGTAAAATAAAATAATAAAAAAAAAGATTTTGTACCAGTGGACTGTGACATGTACTGTACATTTTACTGTAAAGGACTTCAAAGTATGTAAGTGTGTGTGTGTGTGTGTGTGTGTACAAACATATGTACAGAGAATCAGCTTAACAGTTCAAAGAGCTCATTTACCCTAAGTGCTCTTCAATAAGTGCCTTCCAATAACCATGTGTGAAAAAAAAACGACATATGCAACTGAGTACTGTATGTTAAAAGTTTACTGTGTGTGTATGTGTGTGTGTCTTTCAGATAAACTTGAAAGATAAACTGTTGATATAACACTGTGTGTATGTGTCTGTGTGTGCCTGTGTAACTGAACCACTCTCTCTATAACAAAATATTTTTCACAGTAAGAATAAATGAATGCTTGGTTTAAGCCCAGTTCCAGGCCTGGTGAACACCCTTAGTGTCCATGAGTGATTTTAACCCATCTATGTTTAAAAGCTGATATGGTTTTTTTTCTTTTGTTTTTCTATAAAATGACCAATATCTTCTCATTCACCAATGGGAATATTCACAATTATACAATTATACCCACATAGTCTAGTATATCCCAGGTATTAAGATATATACTGTGATCCCATTACTGTACTGATATTGCCTGGTTTATATCCAATGGTAAATCCTTGGTATATGTAGTTTGCATGTCTGCAGTGTGGCAACTGTAGTCCTGTGCCAGGCAATGGCGAGGTGGGATTTGTAGTTTTCCCTCCATGTCAAGGAATGTTCTTGTATTTCTTGGTTCAGTGTCATGGTAGTTACTGTACAATGCTTTCCATTCTCACAGTGCACTCATGCATGTTGGTAATTGTAGTCTTTTCCACGTGGGGATTTTGTAGTCCTTATTATAACATGATGTCCTTGAGGTTCTCCTGCAGGACGGTGCCAAACACTTTTGCAATGCATGCTGGTTTCAGTAGTCTTTTTTTAAGAGCACTTGTAGTCCTCACTGTAACATAATGTCCTTAAGGTTCTCCTGCAAGATAGTGTCACGCACAGCACGGAACACGAAGCGCACGTTCTCTGTGTCAATGGCTGTGGTGAAGTGGTGAAAGAGCGGGCGCGAGCGTTGATCGCCGCGGCGACGTCGGCTAAACGAACACACCAGGTAGCTCTGTACGTCCTCTAGCTGCCGCGGGTCACCGCGAAAGTCTGGGAAGTTCCGCCGGATGTCAGCACCATCCTGGAGCTTCTGAACAAGCAAGTCAGTCTTGTTGAGGAAGAGGATGATGGACACGCTGGAGAAGAGCTTGTTGTTGACAATGGTTTCAAAGATGTCCATGGACTCTGTCAGACGGTTGGTGCGCCGGTCCTCCAGGAGAACCTGCCCAAACAACCAAACAGTAAGTCTGGATGCTTTAAAGTGAGAAGGAACACACCCCTACACCCAAAGTGTCCAATGTCATATAGTTAAACTACATCCCTACACCCAAAGTGTCCAATGTCATATAGTTAAACTACATCCCTACACCCAAAGTGTCCAATGTCATATAGTTAAACTACATCCCTACACCCAAAGTGTCCAATGTCATATAGTTAAACTACATCCCTACACCCAAAGTGTCCAATGTCATATAGTTAAACTACATCCCTACACCCAAAGTGTCCAATGTCATATAGTTAAACTACATCCCTACACCCAAAGTGTCCAATGTCATATAGTTAAACTACACCCCTACACCCACAGTGTAATGGGCAATGGGCAGACCCAGGTCACCTGATTGTCATTCAGGCCACATAACCACTGCTCGACCATGCATTCTATCACATTAACATTCCATATAGCTGTTTGACATGATTGACAAACATGGTGGAAGTAGTTTGGGAACGGAACATTCAGACATTGTTTTTGTTTTTACCCTCTCAAAAAGACTATATTGGAGTAGGTATACTGCATAGGGCGCCTTTTATAGGTTAGGCTATGTTATGCTTATTAAGAGGGGCATCTTGGAAAATGTCTCCCATTATATGGGAAAAAAAGACCCTCTGCTTTTAGAAGGATCCCATCCATGTCCCCTGGCAAGATTGCAAAGCTTTTCTCTGACTCAAAGACATTTAATGAAACTTCTGCCTACCTACAAGGGCACCAAGTTAGGCTTTATTGTTAACAAAACTAACTTTTTTCATTCATTTTGTAATAAGCTAATTAGATCTCATCCATTGCTCAGTTCTTTATGAATTATGCATTTTTGGTCATATCTATTTATTTAAATTTCTGTCACACTTTCTCTTCACATTTTTTACCCCCCCCCCCCCCCCCCCCAACCCACACACACACTTGATCCATCCTGCAGTCCATCTCCCTAGGTCCACACACTAGTCTGTGCTCACACACACGCACACACAAGCGCACACACACACACTGTGGTCTTCAGTGGTCTTGTACTCCCCAGACTGTTGGCTGTGCTGGCCCTTGTAGGGTTCCCCTAACCCAACCCACACAGGCTAAAAACTCAGAGTAAAGACTCAGAGTTAACCCAATGTGGGAAGATCACACAGGACAATGGGGCTCTGTGTGTATTTATAGCATCCAGAAATAGGCTTAGGCTTGTGTGTGTGTGTGTGTGAGCGCATGTGTCTGAGAGTATCTCTGTCCGTGTGAGTATGTGTCCGTCTGTCTGTCCAACTGCTTGTACTTGAGAATGTAAGTGAACATTACTATTGGGGACTGGGTTGGGACACTGTATGTGAAACGCATTCATGCATACTTTGGGTGATCTTTGTGTGTGTGAATATATATGTGTGTCCATTGGTGAGCCTGACCTGGTCGAACTCGCTGGAGGAGGCCATGAAGAGGATAGACGTGACACTGTCAAAGCACTGGAACCACTTCTGTCTTTGGGAGCGCTGACCGCCCACGTCCACCATCTTGAAGGGGATACGCCGGTACATGAAGTCGTGCTCCACGATGCCCTTGGTGGCCTTCCGCGCCAGGAGGATGTCCTGGCGACTGGGCAGATAGTTCTGAGGGTAGGTGGTAGGTAGGTGGATAGACAGGGATAAAAAAAAATTGACCAGTAGGAGTTACTCTGGTCACGTCACATCATACTTATGTAATTATTTGCACTGTAGAATGCTTTGGGTCATCACTTCAATCCTACTGTCCTCCCTCACCCCTGGACCCTAAAACACTTAACTGGCATGAATCAACTTCCTGATTGGCTGATTCATGACAGTTAAGGTCAGGGCATTTTTTGGTTGATTTACCAGTTTCGTAATCACTTTGATGGTTAAATGGCTCATTACAGGGTGAATGAAGGTTCTCTCGGCCACCTTTTCCTGTATTCCGCAGTTACTACACTTGTGATCTGATTAATTAGCGAGCCGGTGATTGAACGAAACCGAAAGGTAATGAAACTGAAATCATGTTTATTGCCTTGTCAGTCAACGTCAACTATGAAATTGATCATCACTGGCTCCTGTTCTTTTGTCTGCGATCAAATTCACATAGATTGGTGAGAATGTACAACTGCTGTTTGCACTGCTTTTTTTTTTTTTTTTTTTGTCTGTGTCTGTAGGGGGATCTCCGGAGGCATAAGGAAAGAAATTGCAGGCTTGCCTGGTATGCCTATAAGATTGTGAGTTTGTGCTTGTGTGTGTTGAAATCCAGCATTTCCTACAGGCTCACCTGTTGGCTGATGCAGTCCAAGTTGTCCAGGAAGTACTTGACTGATTCACTCTGAGAGAAAAAGAAATGGTAGGTGTCATTTGCTGTGATGTCATTTCCTCCTAAACCATCCCCTACCCCAATATTAGCATTTATGTGTACCAAAGACCTTTAAGAACAATGCCTGAGTGCACTCATTCTCTTACACACACACACACACACACACACACACACACACACACACACATACACACACAGACACACAAGTTAAACCACATGACAAACCATTAGGACAGTTTCCCAGGGTTTTGTAAGAGCCAGCTGATTGTTTGCACGAGTTTGATAATATCAAAATGTTCATGTTGTCTCATCTTCCGTGTGTGTGTGTGTATGTGTGTTTAGTCCAGTGTGTGTTAATTTCAGTATTCATGTGTGTGTGCACATTTCCATCATGTTTACCATTATGTGTGTGTGTGTGTGTGTGTGTGGGGTGTATTTCAGACACACAGACAAAAGTGAATATGTGAGTGTACATGAATATCAAATATGATACTTAGAAGAGTTTCCAAGTCTATTTTCTCTCTTTCTTTCCCCCTTTCTTCCTCTCTCTCTCTCTCTCGTGTGTGTGTGTGTGTGTGTGTCTAAGCCCAGCCGCCTACGTTTCTGTCCACACAGGAAACAGCTGTGTGTGGAACACTGGGGGGGATTACAGAGTCAGCGCAGACAGGATTTATGGAGACAGGAGACGGGGTTCCCACTACCCACACACACACACACACACACACACACACAGGAGTCAACATGCACGGAGCCTGATTCATATGGTCACACATACATACAAACACACACACACTCTGGCAGACAGATTATACTGTGCTGTGCGTGCACTCAGACTCCAGGATATAAACATTTGAACACACTCATTCAAAAATGATTGCACAAACACAAGCCAAGCTTGATAACTGCCAACACACACGTTCAACCCCACACATACAAACCACTCGTGTACACACACACACACAGTTCCCATAAAACCACAGACTCCCTTGCCACACACATACACACACACACACACATACACACAGACAGGAGCCTGAAGACCACCCCTCACCCAGTGACTGGGATCCAGCTCTTTGAACTACTAGAGTCCATTACTAGCCGCTGCCTATGAGCTGCCTGGGAGAACTGCTATACACACATCAAAGCCAAGAGAGAGGGAGATAGGAGGGCAGACAGAGCGCCGAAGGAAGGGATAACGAATAGAAAGATGAGGCACAGACAACAAGTTCATTTTCAGGGGGAATGGGAAAACAAGATTAAAAACACAAACAAAGACACACACAAGCAAACACAAACATACACACACATAAACAAAAGAGAGAAAACAACAAAAGTCAGAGAAACAAAGAGAGCAGATTAGACTAATTATTTAATTCAATTCAATTTGATATATATATATATATATAGCACAATATATAAATAAATCTCAGAGTATCTACAGAGCTCTGCCTGAACTTGATTAAAAAAAATAAATTAAAAACAAATTCAATGATGATGTAAAATAAGGTAAAAGAAAATGGATGTGTTTATGATGACCTTTTTTTCTGGCAACGGTAATGTCTTGAAATGGGACAGAGGGCACAGATAGGGACAGAAGCAGTAGAAGGAACACAACTTATTTATTTACTTAATTATTTACAGGAAGCAGAGTTCATAGTGTCATAGTGACCTAATACATGATCCTTTACAAAGTGAGACAAGAGAGAGAGAGAGAGAGAAATGTGAGAAAGGGAGTGTGTGTGTGTGTGAGAGAGAGAGAGAGAGAGAGAGAGAGAGAGAGAGAGAAACTATGTCGGGAAAAGTAAAACTTCCACTCTACCCACATCACACACAATACACAGAAGCAATACACAAAGCAGTTTTACCTTTTATCTTTTTTATCTTATCTTTTTTTGAGAGAGAGAAATTAACCATTATTCCCACATGTGCCACCGGGGAAACCCTCAAGACTTGAACTGTGTGTGTGTGTATATGTGTGTGTGTGTGTCTGTCTGTCTCTGTCTGTGTAAGTGTGTGTGTGGAGAAGAACAGGAGGAAGCAGAGAGAGAGAAGCTGAGATGACCTCCCAGGCAGTGTAAAAACAGAAACACAAAGCTTTTACACTTCCTGCTTGACGCATCAACACAAAAATGATGTTACTCTGTCATTTCTTGGAAAAGAATAGAACACACATTCACAAGCGACACTTTAATTTGTGTTGATTTATGTGTCAGAGCCTACCTTGGGGAGGAGGGGGGGGAAATAGGGTGAGAGAGAAAGAGGAAGAACTTGAATTAATCAGACAGACCTTCCAATGTCTTTCTCTTGCTCGTTTAGCCCCTCCCCCCTCACACAGACCTATATATACTTTACCACTAGCTAACGTGCATGCTCTCTGTCTCTCCCACACACATAATCCATCTTTCCTTCTTCCTCTCCCCTCTGCAGTGGAGTAACCATCTTTCCATACTCTCTCATTGACACACACACACACACACACACACAGTCTCCATGTGTGGTGACCAACAACTGTTGACTCAGCAATACACTATGAGAGGGAAGGGGGGTGCAGAGAGGGAGGGGGGTAGAGAGAGAGAGACAGATAGTGTGTGAGCAGAGGAGGGGTAGAGAGAGAGAGAGACAGATAGTGTGTGAGCGGAGGGGGGGTAGAGAGAGAGAGACAGATAGTGTGTGAGCAGAGAGGGGGGGTAGAGAGAAAGAAAGAGAGAGACAGATAGTGTGTGAGCGGTGGAGGGGGGGGTAGAGAGAGAGAAAGAGAAAGAGAGAGAGAGTGTGAGCGGAGAGAGATAGAGAGAGAGAGAGAGACAGATAGTTTGTGAGCGGAGAGAGAGAGAGATAGTGTGTGAACGGAGAGAGAAAGACAGAGAGAGAGAGACAGAAAGAGAGATGGATCAGAGACAAAACACAGAGCCAGAGAGAGAGAAAAGAAACAAAGAAGGAGTGGAGAAGGATACAGAGAAAGAGAGAAGGGGAGAAAGAGATATGAGAGAGAGAGAGAGAGAGAGAACTGCTGAAGTAAGAGTCTCATTACTTGTGTCCCTGTTTGGCTGTGGTTTCCTCAGAAGAAAATGCTGTGTGTAAATATGATCTCTTGTTCCAAACCAGCTGCTCTCCTATGCCGTCTTCTATTTTAACACAGCTGTGTTTATGCGCGCGCCTGTAATTGACAATACTGTGTGTGTGTGTGTGTGTGTGTGTGTTTAAAGGGGATTACTCCACTTTAGCAGCTGGAGTGAATTTCTTTTTCAACTTGGTTGTTCAAAGTCTTGTGGTCAACTTTACAAGTTTTGATCAAACATTTGCAGGCCTGTGTGTGTGAGTGTATGTAATTTTAATAAAGCTAGTTTAATTTCATCTGTAGTGACATGTGTAATCCTGTCTGTCTGTCTGTCTGTCTGTCTGTCTGTCTGTGTCTTGTCTGTCTGTCTGTCTGTCTTGGCTGTGAGTGTGTGTGACTGCGCAACAGGATCAGTGCAACATGCAGCAATTCAGACTGATGGCTGTTGCCTAGAGCCTCAAACCGCTTTTCAGCAAAAAAAACACAATGAGGGGCCAACCCAAGAACACACACACACACACACACACACACACAAGTTCCACTTAACCTGAGGCTGTTTGTGTGATGAGTCAATGGCGTCTAACTTCTATGCGTAAAAAAAACATTAGCTCTCTCACAGACACACACACACTTCCTTGGAATAAGATTCGCAGATAACACAGAGACAAGGAATGCAGAAGAAACTGTGTCCACGTCTAAAGAAAGAAAAGAAAAAAGAAAAAAATTTCTTGTTCTTTATCTAGATCAGACATGTCCTCCTGTCAAGCCGTAACTACTGCCACCAGCAACACCTCACACTGTTCAATCAAGAGTCGACACATACTGCCTGACAAAAAAGTAAATATGGCTAACAATATCACAATACACCACAATTTAGTGAATCAAATCCCTTATCAGTATGAACAAAATGATGTCAGACAACTAAACATAATAACTAAAATCTCTAGATGACACATGCTATCCACAACAAAACATGACCAAGACTGCTGGGATCAACCTGTGCACACCTAGACATAAACATAGACACAAACGACAGCTAGCCTAAATATAACTCACACACAAACACTGCCCTACTTGAAACATGTACACACACACACACACACACACACACACACACACACACACACTAGAATTCACTTCAACAAAAGCAAACAATTTCTCTACCCACACCTATGCATCTCTCTCTCTCTTTCTTTCTCTCTTTCTCTCACACACACACAAACACACACACCCACACTCTTTCTCCCTCAAAATGATATTAAAGCACTACTGGTTGTTTGTTCATACACTGTACACACTATCTCCCTCAACTAACTGAGCTAGTGCTTATTGATAAATCACCAATTGGGAAGAAAACTACCCTTCAGACATGCTTTAGTGATACTACAGATCTCCAGTCCTCTCCAATCACTGGACAAATATTTGTTTGTGATGAACGTGATGCAGCAGCTTTTTGCTGCCATGCGGTTGAGCACTGGAACCAACTTGCCTCCAGCTGGAGAACATAGACACACACACACACACCAAATACACACACTCACACCTTCAGCAGCTGAAACACACACACACACACACCAAATACACACACTCACACCTTCAGCAGCTGAAACACACACACACACCAAATACACACACTCACACCTTCAGCAGCTGAAACACACACACACACACACACACACATACAAACACGCACACACAAACTCACTCACTCACCGGCTGGAAAACATAGCCAAACACACACATACACACACCAAATACACACACACACTCACACCTTCAGCAGCTGAAACACACAAACACTCACACACTCACACACACATTCACTCACACATTCACACACACAAACACTCACACACACATTCACTCACACACTCACACACACATTCACTCACACACTCACCAGCTGGAACTCGCTGCGGCGGCCGTAGGCCTCCTGAATGCCAGCGTCGTTCCAGAGGGAGACGAGGGCGTCGGCGTACAGCTGGAACGCGGCCGGCTCCACCCGCGTACCCGTGCGTCCCTCGAAAGACATCATGAACATGCCGTGCTTCTCGTTCTCCGCACTTTGCCACGGGATGTCCAGCTTGTCCCTCGCGTCCACCAGCACACGCATGCCCTGAGGGACAAGCAAGAGACCAAGCTTTAGCAATAACAACAACAACAACGACAATGAAAACAACAACAACAACAACAACACACTGCATTAGTGACATTACTTTTATTAAGACACCTAACATGTTTTGCAGGAAAGGCACCTCACTATCACTAATGTGTAACACCACCTGGTATCTGATGAAAATGTGTCTGAACAGTGTTCCAGGACAAGGTCACACCTCACATTAACTAGTTCAAAGTTTACTTCATACAGAAAGAAAAGGAATAAATTCTAATTCAAAGTCATAGGTCACAAGTACAATTCCAACCAATACTGCTACTCTTCCTTACTAATATATATATATATGATTCACAAACATTATAAGAAGCTAAGGTTACTGACTGAGTTATGAACACTCTGTCAGATGCCTGGTTGTGTAATCATGGATCTGGAATTCAGAAAAACAACCTGATCATCTAACAATCTGACAAGTTTGGTCAAGTCCCTTATCCGAGACAGAACACAAGAATGCAAGTATATATTTTCAGAGAGGGGACTCTGAACTCTTAACAGTTACGCAAACACTATTGATTTTTTTTTTTTGGGGCTAAGAAAAAGCTGCCTTCCTAGTATACAAAATAGAGATATCAGAACAGCTCACCCTCCTGCCGCAACTAAGCTTTTCTTCAGGATGTTTACCACTCTAAGCCAAAGTTTAATTTATCTATTGGTCACACACATACGCACACACAGTATACTTCTAATAGGCTACACCCCCAGATGTCCATTAAAAGAATTTGTCCAGATGTCCGTTTAATGCCTCAATGGTCATAGCAGCGGTGTTGAATATTAGTCATATCCTACAATGGCTATTTTGGAGGATGGAACAGATGCTTCTGCACCTTCACTGGAGTTAAATTAGGTTTCTAACCTGAACTCACAGGTCAAGGTGTTTCTCTCACAAAAACGTCTAAGGTCAGTAAACTGCACGCCTTCAGGAAAGCTAACACTTGGGAGTTAAAACGGAAGAGTAAAAACAGACTTGTCTTTGAGCAAACTTTGAGATTTCCTGTTAGGGATTCGGCAGTCTCAACACAAGTGCTGTTTGAAACACCTCTATCTTTATTCTGCTGCCCATTAAAAAGAACATGTTATGATTATAAAAGCTCTGGATTCTTAATCCTTTTTCAATACCTGAAAACACTCTTCTTGATGCAGCTCAAGAAAAAAAGGGCCAACTGATGGCTGAGGAATTCTCAGCACTGGTGAAAGCAGTGCAATTCTTACAGAGTTATATATTAACTAGACCTTGCATACAAAATGTGTAGCCAGTTGTGTGAATTTGGCTTAAAATGTCCCATAGCTGCTATTGCATATATTAGCATATATTGCTGATATTAGCATATATAGCATATATTCTAATAAGATGTCCTGTTGTTAGGCAGTAGATTGTGACACACTGTACAGGAGATTCCTTTGTATCCTTTGTGTCTTGGTCTCATTGGTTTTGTTTGTCCTGGTTTGTCTTACACTTGTTTGGTAATATCCTCCTCCTTTGGGGTGTGTATGTGTGAGTGTGTGTGTACACACTGGTGTCTTGTCATCTCTATGCAGCCTAATAGGTCTTTGTGCCATCCTTTGTGCCGTCCACCCAGGTCTTTCGAAGAGAGAGAGAGAGAGAGAGAGAGAGAGAGAGAGAGAGAGAGAGAGAGAGAGAGAGAGATGGAGAGAGAGAGTTGGAGACTGTAAAGAGGGTTTGGCACACGCACACAAGGCAGGATGCTGACGCACGCCACCAGCGGGGTCGGGGGGAAACCCCCGAGCTCTGCCCACTCACAGGAGATAAACTCCACAGGTTTGACACGGGTCAAAACCCCCTCTCATCGCCGTGCATGGCATGGGGAACATTCTCACGGCCTAGCCCTAAGTCAAAACAGCTTGGTATTCACCAAATAGACCTATAGGCTACTGATTTTATGAGCGTGGTCTGTTTTAACACGGTTTTGGTGGGATTTCTAATAGAAACTTCGAAACCTAGCCAGTGCAAATACAAAGCAACTCCTCTGAACAGCACTAACAGTGATTTATCACAGTACGAAAACAACTATTTTGTTGTGGTGAGTTTTTGACCGCCTCCAGTTCCCTTATATGAGACAGGCCTACGTGATATTACGGTTACCTTCAATATGTTGTCATAAATTGTGTCTCGAAAATCCAGTAAGGCTCTGCGGTCAAACTCTTGTCCATTGATGATCCGCATCTGTTTGAGGAAGGTTGACTTGCCGCTCTCTCCTGCCCCGAGTAACAGGATCTTCACAAGCCGTTTGGTGGCTCTTCTCTCCCGCTCCAGCATCGCGTCTATCTCCCGGCTCCGACGCCGTGCTTCTCGTTCCAGCAGCACGTCCCTGTCCCCACTTTTCCCTTTCCCACTTCCCCGCTCTCCGACCGCCTCTGCCGATAGGAAACACCGACTTAGGCTCCGCATCATGCTGGACATGTTTGCCGAGGAGTCACTTGATTTGGATGGACGCAGAGAATGAAAGTAGACGTTAACTTTGTTTTTTGCTTCCCCGAAAAACTTTGACGTGTTGCATTCCCAGTTGTCGACAGCCCACGACGTCCAATCACAGTCCCGTAACGATAATCTGGACGGTGGAGGCGAGTAATAAAATATAACAATGCGAATAAAACAAAATAGAGGACTGTTGCGCAGTGTAGAAAATATTAACCCATCATTTCACTGTAGTTTGCGGACACTCCAACGTATCTGTATTCAGTTTGTTTAAAACAACGGAGGAATCTTTTTAGGGACGAGGGGTTGATGAGGACGTATCCTTCCCGTCGAAGAAAACACCAGACTTGAAAAATGCCGAAAAATGATCGTGAAAACTCCTCATCAATAAGATCACACGTGCGCCTTTGTTGAAATCCTGCGCGTAACCTGGCAAACGTTCCAAACCGAGAAGTCTAAATGCGACAGTCTAATTTAGTTTGTGGACTTTTCAGAAAGTTTGAGAAGACACATCCCAGTTCAGTTGCCTAAAGTTATGCTCGCCCCCTTCTTCGTCACTCCTCACGGGAGGGTCTTTCTTTTCTTTGGGAGTAAGAATGGACATTTGGCTACAAACAACAGAGGGAGCTGTTGACTGCTTGCATCCAACTGTTCCCCATGGTCCGCCCGTATTCCAATGTACTTTGGGGGCAATTATTAAATTAAATTAATTAAATTGTACGGTAGCCTATTCTTTCAAGTTTCTTGACAGTTGTGTTGAGATGTGGTGTCTTATCTTGTACAGTCTAATGGCTGCATCGAACACCAAGTCAAGATGCGTCAAACACAGCGAGTTGCCTGTACTTGTTTGTGTCCTGACTTTGCGGTCTTTACTCTTCCCCAAAAAATGTTATAATGTCATATGGTAAGACTACTACTTTTCAAGGGAATTCGGGATCTTTCATTATTCATCTTAATCAATTAGCAACTGTGCACGTTCCAATCTGATCCACAGGGTGGCGCTTTAAGAACAACTGTTGAGAGCGCGTAGATCTCTCTTTTTCAGTTTCAACAAGGCCAGTGGTGCTCACACTGCTGCAATTATAATAGTATTATAATACAGGATAGTAGTTCAGGCTACACCAGTAAGATTATAATAGAGTAGTATAGTATAGTGTGCATTTGTCGCAATCAGTTTAAAGTTGGTATAACGGAATGCCTCGGGATAAAACGTAATTAAGCCCCCGCCCCACCCTGGCTTGCCATAGCCTTGATCCGATACTACGTGGAATATGGAAATGTTTAGTTGCGGGGTTTCAGTCATTGAAGTGCTCAGCGTTGTGCTCTCATGTTGTCTCTCACTTTGAGGCAATAGGCTTTCAGCGCTCTGATGCCTTTGGCATAGACTAATATTGGTAATGAAAAAGCTTTCAAGGAAAAATATCCTATTTGGCTTTTTTTTTCTATCCTAGCCACACACCACAATGATGTCTATGATAATTTCAGTGCCAGCTTGAAGAGTCAGCAAGGGCTGCTCAGTTGCAAATACCTATAATGCAGTGTAAATAGTCAGAGGGGCACATGATCAAGAGATCTGAGTAGACTTGGTTTAAAAACCTCACACATCCACATCTGTATAATTATTCACATCTATTGTAGAACTACAGGAAAGATCACAGGAACTTTTACCTGATTGGAGTAGGAAAGTTTCTCTGTTCCTTATTCTGAAACCTGCATGTTCACACCTGAAGCCTAAGTATCAAGCATTCCATTTTACTGTTCCATATTTCACTGAAGAGTGAAAGATCTGACGTGTGTGTGAGAGAGAGAGGCAGAGAGAAGAAAGAAAGAAAGGGAGAGAGAGAATAAATATAGATCTGCCAAGCACCCAGCAAAAAACGTCTGTGTTCTATTTTTGCAAGGGGGAGGGGGGAAAATCCCCCTTCATGCAGACTAGAGTCAAGCCCTCATACACTGATACAGTTCATTGAAAAGTTTATATTGTGATGTTATGTGACACTCCCACTTATGCAGAATGCAGACCGGAACTATTCATGTTTGTTCCCATTGTGACACATTATGTTGCTCTATCTTGGTCAGGATTCAGTGATCTTTGAGGCACCTGTGTGTATGCCCAATTGCCTGTGTGTGTGTGTGTGTGGTGTGTGTGTGTGTGTGTGTGTGTGTGTGTGTGTATGTGTGTATGTCTTGGGGTGGAGGCCATGTAGACACACATTGAACAAAACACCTTGAACAAATATTTTTGCTCTTTTATCCTTGAAGGGAATAATGAAAGGGTCTGTGATCTTCTTATCAAATTCAAACATTCCTATGAGAGACTCCACTTTGTCCCCCAACACCCCCCCCCTTCCCCTCCCCTCTCTTTCTCCCTCTTTCTCTCAGGGGTTAGAGACCTATGGAGAGCTGAGAGGAGAGGATGAGAGCGAGTCAGGAGTTTGATATATATGTGGAATGTGTGTGTAAGAGTGGAAGGATGATAGAAAGTGTGTTTGTGTGTGTGTGTGTGTGAGAGAGAAAGAGAGAGAGAGAGAGAGCAGGTAAGTGAAAGTAAAAGCTTATATGTGTTTACCTATTTTGCACAAATGGATGCTCAGTAACCATGACAACCAGTGTGTAACACCTCTCTTGCCATCCACGCTAAATGTGAACCTCACACACACACACACACACATGTACACAAACATACACATACACTCACACATATTCAATCTGTTAGAATGCAGATCACTAAACATGATTTGCCAGATGTGTCCCTTAACAAAACATTCTGACTGCTCGTTACCATGACAGCCAGGGCATTGGTGACTGCATCAAAGGCCGGCAGTGACACCAGCATCACATTTGGTTCAGTCACACACGAGGGACAACATAAAAGCATCAAAGAGCATATTATCCATGTCTATGGGAATAGGTGCCACCGAGGGTGAACAGTCAAAGATGCCTACTATGCCTTAAAAGCTGAAAGCTTAGAAATAAATCCGCATTTTTATTTCCTTTAAAGTGAAAAGCATAATAGAACCCTTAAGATTAGTTTGAGAAGTAGCAAAGGTGGTCCATGACACACAGACATTTGTCCTTGTTCCTGAATGAAAAGTGTTTTCTGTGCACGAGTATGTCCTACAGTATTTGTTTAAAAATCTTTATTTTTTATATTCAGTTGTATGTATACACTCATGTAGTTCTCACTTGAGGCAATTGTGCCTATCTCGCCGATGGGGGGGGGAACAAGTTCAACAGTAACACTTTACAATGACTTTAATTTACTCATTAATATGCCATTAACAAACCATTACTATGAACAAATCTTTTTAAGGATTTGTAAACATGGACTAATGCTGGACAACTCATTATGTATTTATGAAGGGACATGTTGGAGAGATCCTTGAAGACACTACAGCACACAATCTTCCATAAATATTTGTACCGGTATATCTTAGAGTTGTGATTAAGTAATGATTTGTTCAGAGCAAATATTGATTTTGTCATGGCTTATTAATGAAAATTAAGTAACACATTATATTCACACACACATATTCCCCATTAGCTAGCTAACTAGCTGCTTATTAACATGCAAATTGATAACATACTATCCATTTGTTAGTAATTACAAATCATTTATTAATACCTTATTCTGCATGAATACTGGAGAAATTCTTACTTAATGGTCTGTTATGGATACATTAAGTCATGCACGATAAGGTATTAACAAGTGATTTGTAATGACTAACAAATGCTAATAATGTGCGTTAGTTAATGACCTATATGTATGTGCTAATATAAGGTGTTATTTTGTGAGACCCAGTTTTATCCTCCAAGTTGGAGTAGCGATTGGGTCAGGTCCTGATTGGTTGGGCTTTCTGTTGGACTTTGGCCATTCTAGAAACATGATGTGAATAGCGGAGAAGTTCTCCTCAGTAAGACTAGTAATTAACTGAATACACACTACAAGGATCCCTCATAATCACAACATAAATGTAACCACATTTAAGATTACAGCCATTTGTTCTTTCAGATGATTTTGAAGTCTTATTCTAGAAACATATTCTGCTAATTCCACAACAGTTTTAAATAGGCATATTATTGCATTTGTCAAGTCTAGGCCTATTCTGTATTAAAAATTGTGTTTTTTTTTTGTTGCTTGCACGTTTTTTTTTTTTTGCTAACGTTGATGCTTATGGAAAATGTTTTGACAGATTGATGTACTGTATCGTGTAGGCTAATTTGTCACTGATGTTGTGCTAGTGGGAGTAATGAGCACAATGTGATTGGGCTCTATATTGATCTGTAGTATTTCTTTCCCTATAAGACAAGTTTATTCATTGTAGCAAACTTTTTCATGGACGCCCTAGCAACATGCTGTGAACCCCTGGCGGCCAGTTTGAGAACCAATGCTCTATATTATTTTTTCCTATCTTTCTCTCTCTCTTTCTCTGTGTACATGTGTCTGTCTGTCTGTCTGTCTGTTTGTCTGTTTGTCTGTTTGTCTGTTTGTCTGTCTGTCTGTCTGTCTGTCTGTCTGTCTGTCTGTCTGTCTGTCTGTCTGTTTGTCTGTCTGTCTGTCTGTCTTAAACCACCGACAGAGACAAAACGAGTTAGACAGTGCAGTGACAGATTCTCTCTCTCTCTCTCACACACACACATACACACACACACACACCAGGCTAAGCGAGTGTGTGTGGAGCGGTGGCCGATTCTTTCTGCTCGCTGACACTCCGCTCAGCTGGATAAGGGGATTTCCGCGTGTCGTACTGAGACGCCCCGAGAGCGGTTATGCGGGACGACGGCTGGCATACGGACGAGTTGATAATGGCTGCGTTTCGGCTGCCTCTGACTGATCTATTCCAATAAGTGGATAGAGGCGTGTCAAAAAGCTGGTGTTTAAAGGGCAGAACCGAGAAAGGATGAAAGAGAGAGGAACTGTCTGTGTGTGTGTGTGTGTTTAAAGGATGAAATAGAGAGAATGTGTGTGTGTGTGTGTGTGAGGGAGAAAGAAAAAAAGAGAGCGAGATAAGGAGAGAAAGCCAAATCTTTCATCCCTGTCAAGACTGTCTTGTTCTATCCTCGCTCCCTGCTGCCATAAACTAAACACCCCCCTGTCCCCCCCACTGCAATCTCATTCCTAATCTACTTAGAACTGATTCGTGATCTTGGGAAATCCTATTCTGTCTCTTCTCATCAGGTTATTAACTTTAGACCTACAGCATCAAACTCCCGGTCCATTTGCTCAATCTAATGTAATGAGCTATAAGATGGAATAAGGGATCAGTTGGGGGGGGGATCACAGACACCACGGCTAGAATCTCTTGTGTGTTATTTGTTGATACAAAGAGTTTTCTGTTGCATTCGGGGACTTGTGAAATCTCTAATCTCAAAAGGTTAAATGAAATGGAGATACCTTGTAAATACTGAAATTCTCTTGAGGAGTAGTGTAATGTTCCACAAAGACAGGGAAATATAGTCACAGGAATTTGTTGTGTGTATGTGTTTGTGTGTGTGTGTGTGTGTGTGTGTTTGTGTGTGTTAGTATGGTACTAAATGGGTTATCAAGCATCCTAATGTTGTTGACGAGGGAGGAACCAGTTAATAGCCCCAAAAAATGTAATTTCAACATTAACACACAGACACGTCACTATGTTGATGGCCTTGGCAGAAAACAAAAATGTTCAAAAACACACAAATACCGTGCTAACTTGGTCGTGACGGAGCGGGTTTTACTAATGAACAATGAAATTGTTGTCGCTTGGCGCAGTTGTGAGTGCCAAACAGCCTGTCTCTGAACCAGCCACTCTTTCCACACCGTAGGTGGTTGACTGCGTTGAGATAATACCATTAACTGCCACAGAGCCACTGGGTCGAAATGCTTAGTGAAAACAAACCAAGTCATAGCTTCAGGAATGTGTCTCTTTCCTTGTTGCCCCTTAAATGAAATCCCTTCTCTGAATGTCTTGGGCACAGTAGTAACCCACCGTCAGTGGGGTTGCTTGAAGGAATTGTAAAACTGTGCTAAGGCCGTGAAGCTCGTTTAATAATGCATGAGCTGCAAGCCCCATGCCCTTCCTTCTCTTCTCTTCCTCTCTCTCTCTCTTCCCCTCCACACCCCTTCCGTCTCCTCCTCTCCCTCCCTGATATCACCTTCTCTCTCTCTTCTTCTCCTTTGCTGACCCTCATCACCCCCCCTCCTCCTCTCTATCTTCTCCTCTCCTCTTCTCTCCTCCCTTTTCCATCTCCTCTCCATCTCTCCTCTCTGCCCAATCTATCCTCTCCTCTCCTCCTCCTCTCTGCCCAATCTATCCTCTCCTCTCCTCCTCCTCTCTGCCCAATCTATCCTCTCCTCTCCTCCTCCTCTCTGCCCAATCTATCCTCTCCTCTCCTCCTCCTCTCCTCTCCTCCTCCTCTCTGCCCAATCTATCCTCTCCTCTCCTCCTCCTCTCTGCCCAATCTATCCTCTCCTCTCCTCCTCCTCTCCTCTCCATCTCTCCTCTCTGCCCAATCTATCCTCTCCTCTCCTCCTCCTCTCCTCTCCATCTCTCCTGTCTGCCCAATCTATCCTCTCCTCTCCTCCTCCTCTCCTCTCCTCCTCCTCTCTGCCCAATCTATCCTCTCCTCTCCTCCTCCTCTCCTCTCCTCCTCCTCTCTGCCCAATCTATCCTCTCCTCTCCTCCTCCTCTCTGCCCAATCTATCCTCTCCTCTCCTCCTCCTCTCCTCTCCTCCTCCTCTCTGCCCAATCTATCCTCTCCTCTCCTCCTCCTCTCCTCTCCTCCTCCTCTCTGCCCAATCTATCCTCTCCTCTCCTCCTCCTCTCCTCTCCATCTCTCCTCTCTGCCCAATCTATCCTCTCCTCTCCATCTCTCCTCTCTGCCCAATCTATCCTCTCCTCTCCTCCTCCTCTTCTTTTCTTCTTTCCATCTCTTCCTCTTCTTCCTCCACCTCCTTCTCTCTTGTCCTCTCCATCTCCTCCTCTCCTCTTCTCCACTGGAGGTGGTTGTAGTGTGAATCCTTCTGACACATACACACACACACACACACATGCACACACACACACACACACACACACACACACACACACACACACATATGCACGCACACACACACGCACATATTAATTCTTTATTTGAACCCCCCAATCATATTTCTGTACAGACAGGATTCAGATATTTTCAGAGGACAAATACAGCTTTAACACTCATGGGTACAAAAAACATTGCCTGCGCGCACAGACACACACACACACACACAGCAAAACAGGTAGGCATGGTTGTTCACAAATGCTACTCTCATACTCAACTATACCCGCATGCACATTATTTCCATATGATATGCATAATGATATGCTCTCTCACACACACACACACACACACACACACACTCTCTCCCTTTCACTCACATACACACAATGAATACCTGTGACTATGTTGCCCCGTCTTTGTGAGGACATTACATTTGCATTACATTTATGCATTTAGCAGGGTCAGTCTCCCTTAGAGCAACTTAGAGTTTAGTGCCGTTCTCAGGGAGCTGGGATTCGAACCCACTTTTTCAGGCTACTTGCATGCTAGCCAGGTTCCTTAATTGCTACGCTACCACTGCCCCATTACACTACTACTCAAGAGAATTTCAGTATATTGACTTATACCAGAAATTATTTTCTCCCTCTATCACTGTACCTTACTCTCTATCAGGAGCTTTGAGTGAGAGCTCTTTGGTTTGCCTTTGCTCTCATAAGAGTGTTGTTTAATATCTAATTAATTAACCAGTGTTGCAGTCCTATTCACCATCTTGAGGTTGAGTTCATATTACATGCGTGTGGAGAGAGAAAAAAAATAGTTTTGTAGACATTTACCGAAAGTGTAAGATTCTTTCCTCTGTCACACACACACACACACACACACACACACAGCAACAGAATGAACTTTTCAAGGTAGCTGCAGTTTGTGTGAGCGCAGGCGTTCTTTGTCTGACAAGGCTGTGGGGTAACCACGGCATTCAAACTGACCTGACGGCCTTAATTCACACACACACACACACACACACACACACACACACACACACATACACACCCTCCGCCCACACACACACACACAGACACCCTCCGCCCACACACACACACACACACACACACACACACACAGGGCAAAACCTCCCTTACAGCGCAATTTAGTTTTTGTTTTTTTTTTCCCTCAATTCCTCACACCTATTAGTTTGAAGCAGAGGGAGAGGCCCTCTCTCATTTGCACGCCCTTTTCTCAAAGCCCAGGGTTCGCAACCCCGGTGTCCACTCTTGCTGCCCTGTTGCATTTAGCCGTCAAAAGGGACGTTCATTTAATTTCACCCCTTTTAATAAGCAGCTGAGGCGTTCGGCACGAAAGGCACGAATGGAAAAATTGGGTAATTAACGATGTGCTCTCATAATTGCAGGCCGTGTCAAATTTCTCCCCTAAAGGTCAAGTTTCTCATTCAAGCGTCTTTCGCAAGTTTTGCATCAGCAGAAAAGTAGCAGAAAAGTTTTCATCAAACATTTTTTTTATTTTTTTTCCCATTTTGTCCAAATAATTCATAATTTAGCTGAAGTCTACAATATTTCCGCTCTCTGTTATTGATATTAACAATTTGGAGTGCTCATTGATCCTAAATCCTGATTTGTTTTCTCAAACAGCCAAACACAGTGCAATAGCTGATTTGTCTCTGAAAGCCAAAGATGAGACTGTTGTAGGAAGCAGTTTCTTTGAGGAAGATCAGTGTACTATCAATCTGTAATTGTATTCCTGCTGGGCTCATACATGTACATTGTGTTGGAGTAGCAGTAACATTACTAACTGATCAAACTGACCAAATGCACAGTGGACATAAAGTCAGCTCACATCTCTGGTGGAACATCACTGTATTGAGGCAGCATATTCAATATTGTGAAGTATGGTAGGCTAGATTGATATTAGGCATATTAGTTGTTGTCTAGTTGTACTCGTTTCTTGATGTTCCACAGATTGCCAGTTCAGGGTTTTTTCAACCAGTTTAGAAACCCATATTCAATTTGTAGTGACAATTGTTGAATTAATTAATTGATTGTGGCTAGGACAGAACTGCATATATGGAATTGTGAGGTCTAGAGTTTGTTTAGCTACACCTCTGTCCTCGTCTCTCTCACTCTCTTCTTCTGCTCTGTCCTCTTCTCTCTCTTCTTCTCACTCCCTCTCTCCCGCTCTTTCTTGCTTCTTCTCTCTGCCTCTTTGTTTCCAATTTTTCGCTCTTTCCTGTCTGTTTTCCTTCTCTCTCTCCTTCTTTGTCACTCTTTCTTGCTTTTTGAGTCTCTCATTCTAATCTTGTTTTCTCTTCTCCTTTTTTCACACCCTCCTTCTCTTCCCCCTCTCCGGTACAATGCTTGCTAACCCTTCTCTCTCTCTTTCTCTCTCTCTCACATACACACACATACATACACACACACACACAAACACAAACACACACATAAACACACAAACACGCACAAACTTTTTTTCTCTCTCTCTCACATACACACACATACATACACACACACACACAAACACAAACACACACATAAACACACAAACACGCACAAACTTTTTTTCTCTCTCTCTCACATGCACACACACACACACGCACACACACACACACACACACACACACACACACAAATACACATAAACCTTCTCTCTCTCTCTCTATTTCAGACACACACTCTCTCCCTCTTCTCTCATTGACATATACAAACACGTTGTTTGTCTTCTTCTCTCTCTCTCTCTAATATTCTGTTTTGTGAGTGGACATGACTGGCTGCCTGTGGTCTCCCCAGACCTTCCTGGCTGAGGCCTCGGTGTTAAGATTGCCCTGGTTGCAGGGACTGCTGATTGACTCACTGACTGGCACATGGCAATTTTGGACATCAAAACAGCAGCGGTCTAATGAATGGGATTTCTGAGACTTGGCAGAAGCGATGGGGAGCAGGTTTTTCAGGCTTCCTGGCTAACGTCTTCTTTCCCAAGTCCCCCTGCAGAGACTGGTTGATGTGATGTTATTATGTGTTGGCCAGCACACGGATCAGATGGAGGTGCTGGACTGAGTGTGTGTGGTGTGGGAGACACACACACATACACACACAGTCTGTTTGGTGTGGATGGCAGGCAGGGCGAGTGTGTGTGAGGGGAACTGTCAGTGAGCAGCAAGCTGATCAAGAACCTTCATTACACTCCTCAGGTTCCCTTGATCTTTCTCATCATCTTTTCTCCTTTCTTCCTCCCTCTCTTTCTTGCATGTTCCCTTCTTCCCCTTTTTCTCACTTCTCTCTGTCTCTTTCTTTCTCCTTTCTCCCTCTTTCTTGCCTCTTTTCACACTCTCCCTTCTTCTTTGTTCCTCTTTTTCCCTTGTTCTACCGCTCTCTCCTTCTTTCTTGCAGTGTCTTTCACTTTTGTTCCTATTGTAGAGTGTTTCTGCATGAGTTTGAGCCCAATCTTGAGCTCATTTAAATACATTTTAAAGTCATATTTTTAAAAAAAAGAGTTGGGGGGGGGGCAGAGTAGAGGGTGTGCATGAGCTGCCTAGTTTTAATTTGGCAGCATGCAGGGGCAGGAAAGCTTGAAGTTTCATTATTCAGTAGAGAACTCATTCACTCCCCTCTCCATCTCTTTGTGCCCACACCTACATACACTCTTTCATTCTTTTTCTATTCATTCTTTTTTCTCTTTCTTTCTTTTTCACAATGCTCATCCCCCTGAAGAAAGAAAAATATATTAAGGATGATAATAAGTGAGTATGAATTTTTACAGCAATTTTAAAAATAATAATAAAAAAAAGACAGAGGAAAGTGTCTCCAAAGTGCCCCCAGTTACACTGCACTGACCATTTGTTTGGTTCTGCTTCAGCAAAACAATCAAATCAGTTTGTCTTTTCGCTTTCTCTCTTTCTGCATTGTGTAGAGCTTAGAGTATTTGTGTTTCTGGGGCATCAGTACATTTTCAGTTTGTACAGTATCTGCTATTTCTCTTCTCTTTCTTCTCAGATTCTCTTCTCTTTAGTCACATGTCTATCATCCCAGCCTGCTTTCATGGATAGGTGATTCATGTAGGGTCAACTGTGATAGACAGGACTAGGACCCAAAAGCAGATCGGAGCAAAAGGTTTATTTACAGTGGTCAGGGGAGATTCAAAAAAGGGACAAAACTCAGAAGATCCAAAAACAACGGGTAATCCAACACAAAATCATGTAAGTCTTTGGGGGAAAAAACACACAGAAGATCCGGTCTGTAAGTATAAAACACAGAAGACAAAAACTAAAGTAGTAATCCTCTCAGTCATAGAAAGTAAATCCAAGAAAATAAGTAGCCAAGTTCAGAATACAAAATCCACAGGTAAGCGCACAATAGCGCAGGCAGAAATCACGAGAATCAGAATTCACCGAAAACAAAACACAGGAGCAGGCAAACATGAGAAACAGCTTTTCATCCAGGAACACGGTCAGACAATCAGACAAGGAACAAGGGGGAACTGGGGAATATATAGGGAACAGAGTAGTGAAACTAACAAGGTACAGGTGACACTCATTACAACAATCAAGAACGTAAGGACCGGGTGCAAAGCGGGAAAGGGAAAAGGGGCGGGGCAGACAGCAAAAGAAAAGCACATGGACAAGGTAAACAAAACACGGAACTAGCGGTACACAAATAGTCCAGAAGGAGGCCGGATAGTCGAGAGCAGGATCATGACAGTCAACATACAGCAGTTAAATATAATTTGTCAAGTGCAAAGAGAGAGTGAAGTGTGTGTGTGTGTGTGTGTGCATGTGTGTGTGGAGGGGGAGGTGAGGAGAGCCTGTGAGACACGTCTGAGAGCTATGTATTCTGACGATGCATGCAGGTTTACTGTATGAGGGAAATGGTGTGGTGAATGTATATGTCCATGTAGTATATGTTTGTGTTGCAGACACGTACTATGCATTAAGTGTGTGCGCGCGCGCGCGTGTGTGTGTGTGTGTGTGTGTGCGTGTGCTTGTTTGCATGCACATGCTATGCATTAAGTGTGTGTGCCTGTGTATGTATGTGTGTGTGCATGTGCATGTGTGTGTGTGTGTTGTGGGGCTAATCAGGATTATTCCCTAACTATCCAAAGACTACAATAATGACATTATGATGGATGTTGGTGACCCCCAGTGCTCAAGCAGTAGGTCCAGCCAAGAACAAGAGGCCTCAATCAGATTGGACAAGCCTCAGCTACCCACCAATCACATCCCAGAAGCCCTCCTGAGTGGCGGCTCCAAGAACAACCAGCTGCTCTGAACTGTCTAGCCAGACAGGCAATCATGTAAGAGAACTACATTTAGAAAATGTGATTTCATGCTAGGGTATGAAATATAACCTAGTTGGAATTATCTTTCACCATAAGGGTGTGTGTGTGTGTGTGTGTGTGTGTGTGTGTGTGTGTGTGTGTGTGGAGGTGGGGTGAGCAGAGCCTGTGAGACATGTCTGAGAGCTCAT